>JAKSZT010000072.1:2046396-2064530 GCA_026826555.1 Tolypeutes matacus | reverse complement strand
GCGTGCACAGCACAGACCCCCGGGCAGGACCCCGTCCCCAATCCGCCTTGCTCTGGGAGCTTGCAGTGTGCGCCCTCCTACACCAACGCCATCTTCCTCACTCTCATAATCATACTTTTCTGACAGACATATTTATATTATGTCAAAGCATTCCCTCAGAAAAAGATAAGCCCTAAAACACAGGTCTTCTCTAAAAGAAAAATGACTGCATTATATTTCTCTTTCAGATTTCACTCTGCCTAGATTTTCAGGAACACCTTTTCTGAGTATCTTAAATATTAAAGTATTAGAAGTTTCTTTAAACATGGCTATAATATTTTATTGTCTATAATAGCTATCAGTATAATTCATATTGAAGTTTAGGCTAGATCAAAGACTAAAAATCATAACTCACTTAATCTTCAAACATTGTTACTGAATTTATATATGACTTGGGTCTAATTTAGAGCTGGTGAAGAACAACCATGGTTCCCCAAATTCTCTTTTGACAGCTTCACAAGATTTATAAACATGTCTAACTACTTTTAAGTCCTGCAGAAACGTTTCAGAAAAATTTTATATCCATAGGAATCCTTATTTTAATCTGATTATCCTGTTATTATTATAATAAATCAAATTAAATAATACTTTTTATGACTTCCTTCTAAATTTTCAGAGGACACTGTGATTTTCTCACCTTCTTTTTACTAGGAAAAAAAGCACAAAAGGAACCATACTGTTGAACTATATTATTTATGCAGTCGAATATTATCACCAGTTTATAAGCAGACTCTGATGGACTGTATTTGACAGACTATTAAGTTGTGTTAATACTGATCAACATTCAGTTCTTGTTTTGCTTCGATGTGGAAACAGATAAACGATTTATTTAACAAACACTTACTGAACATATACCATAGGCCAGGCATTAAGACTGGGAACGTTCCATACATCCTCATTCGAATATTTATTTTACTTTCTGTCCCCAACCTCACGAAGAGACAACTTAAATAAGTGTTCTAATGGTATAAAAAATGTACCAGATAAAGTTATACATAAAAGTTAAAGATGGAATGACACTAAGTTTCAACAATTTGTTGTAAGAAATGAAAACTAAAATTTTTAAACTGTCCTAATTCCTAAAATTAATATTAAGAGAGCATATGCCTTTTTTTTTTTTTAACAGAATCCTATCCAATCTTAAGTGTTCTTTCAGATATACATTGAGATTCTGAAGAGATTCTATCTCAAGAATAGTAAATTGAGTTTTGCACTTCATAACACGTAGGTCTACTTTCCCTAATGTAGATCAGGAAATGTTATTATAACTTTAAATTGGTTGTCTTGTGGATGTTATTATGTTTTTCTACTCTCTACTAATACATGGTCCTTCTACATTTAGCTTATAAATGCATTAAGAGCAGGCACTCTATGCTTTAAATTGTTGTATATTTAAGACCTAGAAGTTTTTAAATTAAAGAATGTGCTTAATATATGTTGTTGTTGATGATAAAAAGCATCACAAGTGCTTTTCTGTAACTTGCTTCAATATTACATTGTTTTGAATTAGCTTCTATAAAATTATTAAAAACTGCTATATCTAGCCCTCAAAATGTCATTGATTAAATCGCCAATAACAATGAATTAATAATAATGATAATCAAAGTAATATAGAAACATTTATTGAGTTTAAACTATTGTGCTTAGATCCTTTACATCTATTATTTCAAATTCTTACCATAATTCCTTGAGAGAAGTATTACTAACTCTCTAAGAAGCCAAAGCTAAGAAATATAAAGTACTTTCCCAAGTACTCATTTTTCTCTTCTTTTTTAGTATTTTAAGTTAATATTTAAATATTAACTTAAATGCAAAATGGTAAAGGAACATGTGATAGAATATAAAATTGCATTTTACTTAGATACAATTCTCATATTTTAAGAAGACCTGTAATGTCAATTGCAAAAATAATGTCCCTTAAAACGTTATTTTCCAACAAAGCAATTAAATCCAGGAAATATTCTTCATCTTCTTTCCGCTCTCTCTCTCCCTCTCTTTTTTTTCTCAGAAAGCTGTGGCAGTAAGAAACAGCTGAAATACAGTTGGCTCTCATGATTGATCTCCACTTTCCTACAGGTTATTTAGCCTGCTATTCTGCTTTTCCATTTTTCTTCTATCCCAAAACATGTTCTTTTTCAGCCAAGCAGGGTGACTAGACAAGCCATCAATGTGACAGTCCCTTCCACAACTGACACTATAGGCTTTTCTGAATGTTCATTCCGGTCGTATTCTCTGGCTACATTGGATAAACCACCTTCACTTTATTTTGAGAAGATTTCAACAGTTGCAGTTTAAATCTGATGCTTAAAATAATCAATTATGAAATAAATGCAAGACAACCTGGAAAAATTAAGTGTTTGGTCAAGGTGAAATAATGGAGACATAAGGGCTCACCTTGAGAAATTAGAGGGATCATTTACCTTGAGATGTAAACTCAAAATACTTCCCTCTCAGTCCTATTTTTAGCAATAGTGAATTCACCAAAACCACCCATTATATAATCACTTATTATCTAATTATGTACTCCTTATGGAAACAAGAATTTCAGAAAGATTTTAAAGATGAGTTTAATAACTCAAATTTAAAACTTGAACCATGACCTTTCCCCAAGCCTCTTTCCCCATGAATTTGTGAATGATGCCACTACCTGCCCCGCCCACCCCCCCACCCCCCCACCTTGCTGTGGAAACAAGTAAACTAGAAATCGTTGACACTTGATTCATCATCTCCTTCACCAACACAACTTCATAGAAGCCATCGACAAATCCTATGGATTTTATTTCTTAAACGTTTACCAAATCCTTGCGGTTTTCTCCATTTACTTTCAACCCTAGTCTAAAGTTGCCATCATTTCTCATCTAAACTACTGGAGAGCTCTCAGAGGGCCTCATCTATATTTACCACACTCAAATTACCACTGTCCTGAAAAGATCTTTTAAAAATGGCGGTATGATCACATATGCTCCTGTCACCTTTCTCACCAATGGTTTTCCATAGTTCTGATATATTGATTATCAGCAGGGTTGGAAATTGTCCTGTAGAGAATATTTTTGGAAAATTTTATGGAAATATTTGATTTGTAGACTGCACCAGATTTTATTTTCCAATAATGATCACAATGGTATCCTTCATTCCACATGTTCTTCTTACAATGTAGCAGTGATACTTATCCCATCAAGAAGTGGAGTGTAGGCTCCCTCCCCTTGAATCTAAGTGGGCCTGTGACTGCAGGACAAGTAATTCTATATGATTTCAAAGTCAAGTCATAAAATGTGATGCTGCATCTACCTGGATGTCTTGGAATGCTCTTGGAACTCAGCACCATGTTGTGAGGAAGCCCAGGTATCCATACAGAGAGGCCAATTGAAAGTATTCTGGCCCAAAGTTCCAGTGGATGTGTCAGCTTATAGTCAAAATCAGCCATTACTCGTGTGCGATGAACTTAAAGATCATTCTGATCCCCAGGTGTCAAGTCAGACACTGTGGTGAAGAGACAAGGTGTCACTGCTTTGCCCTTTCTGAACTCTTACCTCACAGAATTTGTGAGCATATTAATATGGTTGCTATTTTATGCTACTAAGTTTGTGGTTGTTTGTAGTACAAACTCCCCTTGTGGCCCATTCATAGATTCCAGGATAAAAATGTTTAATAGTGATTGAGACTAGAATAAATGTGCAAGGCAAGACTGATCTTGCTGGAATAATTGGGATTGGTTCTAGCAAACAATCTATTCAACTGGTTTTACGTTGCTGAGCCAAACATTTCTTTGGTGTAAATCATGTTGCTGGACTAGATGACCTTTAAAATCCCTTCAGACCTAAGACAGTATTATTCTATGATTCATCCTTATTGGCCACTTAAACTTTTCTGATTTCACTGGTCAGTTGCACCACCCTTACTTCACTCGAGTTATATCCAATTGGCCTCAGATTTATTCCTCAGAAACTGTCGTCATAAATTTATCTTCTGATTTCCTTTGCTTAATTTGGAAAAAGTTTAGTGAATTAAAAATGTTATTTCCAGGGAATAAAGAACAATGGCAAATAGCTTATTTAGTATACACATACATACTTCTAATGACAAGGAAAAAGAGAGGAATTGTCTTTTGGCTAACACATTGCATTTTTTCAATTCAGAATCTTTAGCTAGTAAATTCCATTATTTCCTTCTTTTCCACACCATTTTTTCAAAAGAAAAAGATTTCCACTATAAAAAAAAAAAGACATCTTTATCCAAGTGCACATAGGAATGAGCAAAATCTTCTCTGCATGGGAGGGGCTTCCTGTGTGATAAATCAGCATGCACAGATATTTTCAGAAATGCTAAGTGCAAATTGTGACCTTGAACATAACATGTACTTTCCAGGGCTTTTGAAAAAAACTTGAGGCATAGTTTTCACTAAACTTCAAATTTATGTTTATTTCATACAAAACAGCCAGCTGATCATGAGGAAATGCAGCCCTAAATGTGGATTTTCCAAATATAGAAATGTTTGATATTTTGAAAGAAAAAGTTCAGAATTTATTTTTAAATTTCAAGGTTTATTATGGAGACAGAATCCAAATCTCTGAAGAGGGTGAGAAACAGAATTTAAAGATTTTCTGAGAAGAAAGTGAATCAGCAAACTTGGTTGTCTGCCTAAATTTTCTCAAAATGACTGGGTTTAGCTTCAAGCATATGTCAACCAACTGTATACCAACTGGCATTACTATCTTGTCTTGCCCTTTTTCCTATAGAGCTTGAAATTCCCACCATTAGTGACATGAAAGGGATTGGATACAGAATCGGGCACGTTTTCTCTGGGAGATCTCAGTGAAGTACCCCTGCATAGCCTAGACTGGACTGCTGGTCCTCTCCCACTGAGGCAGGGCAGACCAGGATATTAGTGAGTTGATATGCTTTGTTTCTAAGAGTAGCACACACAGTCCAATGTCAACAGGAAGAGAAAGACCAAGCCTATATCGTAGTATCTCCCTTCCCTTCCATGCAAAGTGCACAACAAAACAAAACACCAAGGCTGAGTGTTTCTGAAAGTTGGAATAAGCTTAGGGATGTTGAGCCCAGAGCTATCATCAACCCCAGAGCAGTGACGATGCCAAGGATATAAATCACCTCCTTCACGTCTTTACTATCACCAGAGCAAGGGTGAGGGAGCCCCCGAATTATCATTCTTCTAGAATTCAGGTGGTCCACGTGGCAGAAATAGGTCTGTGTTTCTCTCTGACTGAGTCATCCTCCTATGGCGTAGATTCTACGCTTTCCTCCCTGAACGCTATTGCTGGTTCCCGCTCCTACACAATGGCTGAATTGTCAGGTGCGAATAGAGCATAATATCAGAAAGTCTGAGCCTAATAGCATCTTTCTAAATGAGCTCATTCTCTAAAATTAGGGGAAATAATAAGCCTTCTGAGAAATCAAATATACCTGTTAGAGGAATTGTAGATCAATGAGAGTGCACGTGTGGCTGGTAAAGTGGTAAAATCACTTGGGGAAGGCAATTTGGTGCCATCTTATGAAGCCAAACATGTAAATAGCCAGTAAGTCCATTCTTAGGGCTTACCAGATGTAGCTCAAGTGCACCACGAGACACAAAGTTCAGAGCAGCGCCATTCAGATTTCTGAAAGGCGAGACACAACCCAAATGTCAACAGGAACAGAGAGTCTGATCTAGTCATACAAAGCACTAGTGTAAAATGGTGAAAATGAATGACCTATACTCCACAGAACAGCATTCATGAACTTTGGAAACATAAGAGAAAGCAGACAAGTCCCCAAAAACTATATATGGTATGACACCATTTTATAAAGCCCAGAAACTAAACACTATGTTTAAGCATACAGGCATACCTGAAAGAATCATTTGAAAAAGCAAGGGCAAGTTAACCACAAAATTCTGGATATTGGTTAACTTAGGGTGAGATGAAGGAGGTATGGTCCTCGGAAGGCGCTCCCAGTGGAGGCCAATTAGCAGCGATGTTGTGATTCTTGAAATAGGAAAAAGGGATCATTGGTGTTTGTTATATTTTTATGCTTTATTAATTACAGAAAGGTCACATATTCTTTCACATGTATCAAGTACACATTAAAGTTCATAGCGGCATTATTCACAAGAGTCAAAAGATGGAAGCAACCCAAGTGTCCATCAATAGATGAATGGATCAACAAAAGTGTGGTCTATCCATACAATGGAATATTGTTCAGCCCTAAAAAGGAATGAAGCTCTGGTACATGCAACAACATGGATGAACGTTGAAGCATTATGTTGAGTAAAATAAGCTAAACACACAAAGGACAAATATTGTTTGATTCCTCTTGTATGAATTCTCTAGAATAAGCAAATTCATAGAGACAGAAAGCAGATTAAAGTTTACCAGGGGCTAAGGGGTGGGAGGAATAAGCGTTATTGCTTAACGGGTAAAGAATTTCTATTTGGGGTGATGGAAGTCTTGATAATGGATGGTGGTGATGATAGCACAACACTGTGAATATAATTAATGCCACTGAATTGTACACTTAAAAGTGGCTAAAATGGGAAATTGTGATATAAATATACATCTCAATTTACCAGACGTACTACATGACAAAGACCACAGACTGGCTTAAACAACGGCCATTTATTGTCTCACCATCCTGGAGGCTAAAAGTCCAAAATCAAGTGTTGGCAGGCCATGCTTTCTCCAAAGTTTTCAGCATTCTGCCAACGAAAATAAATAAATAGCTGCAAGACCCAGAGAAAACCCGATTGTTAGAGAAATTGTGATTGCATCTTTCTTGAATCTCTTGCTGGCTTCAACACAATGCTTTCTTCATAAGAAACATCCATGAGAAACCTCCTCATCAATCCCAAGCACGAAACCCACATCCAAAAGCACAAGGGAGGCTTTTTGGCTGCCATAATTTGCCCCCAGAGAATCCACTCAGCTGTGTGCTTGTTGACTGTGTCATAGCTCAACTTGAGTCTCAACGAGATAAGTTCTTCAGGCAGAATCTTCCCAGCTGTCGTGGTCAGACAACAGCAGGTTCTTATCTGAGGACAGTGGGGCCATGCTGCATGTCGCAGTGGGGCAGTGTCGGGCGAAGCATGTGGTCTCTGTACACAGTAGCAGGGCCCAATAGACAGCAATTAGCACCAAGAGAATGAAGATGAACGGGGCATATACATAACATTCATAAAAACGTCACAGGGATGAAGACTTGCACACCATATGGCCCATGCTGGGGCATGCTCGGGGATGGCCTTTTCTTTTACACTAGTCCAAGTGATGGCTTTTTAAAAGTAATGTGTTTTCACTGCTATGTCTTCCCAGCCAGCCCTACCTAGGGAAGTAAAGGGAGAGAGGTGGTCTGTGTGACGTTGGATGCAATGCGGAATGCACTTGAGGCTCAACATTCTGTGGTTTTCTCTGCTCTGGGCTTCTGGGCCAGTTGATTCATCTGCGTTACGTGATCATGGTTACTTAGGTGTACTGCCTTCTCTTGTACAATTTTCAATCTTCTCTTTTCACTTTAGTGATGTTCTAAATCTATGGATATTTCAGAAATTTCCTCACCCATTTCCAAAGGGCCAAATGCTAGATGTTCTTGGTTCATAGCAAAGAAACAAGCTCACATTGGCTGATTTAAGCAGAAAACTAATTATTCAAAGGATTGGGGGCTACTTACACAATCCCTGGGATGGGTGGAGAATTAGGCTCGGGCACTTAGGCGCTAAGAAAAAGATAGAGCCCAAACCACAGGTAGAATCTAGTCCTGGGAATGGCCATTGGCCAACACCATCACTGCTGGCAACCCCAGGGTCACAGGGCACTGGACACACTGGCTTTGCCGCTACTGCTGAGGGTGGAGCCGCCAACCCCACCAACCCCACAGCCAGATGAAAAATTACTTTGACCCTGCTTCTTTTGAGACATCAATTCCTCATTCAAAGCCCAGAGGTTATTATTCAACTAATATATACTGAGAACCTAAAATGTGCCTGACATGGTTCTAGGTGATTGAGATATTTCAGCAAAGGAAACAAAGTGTTCTGCCCTCTTAGAATTTATATTCTAATGGGAGTAGGAGTGGGGCATAGACCTATTATTGTTTCTATTACTATATAAATCTACTATATAAGAGGTACTGCAAATAGGGAAGTTATATAATATGTTGGAGGGTGATAAAGTGTTACAGGAAAGAAGGAGAGCAGAGTGAGGAGGGTACAGAGGGCCAGGGGCCCCTTTAGGGGGCTTTTTAAAAAAAATGGGGTGGTCAGGGAAGTCTCACCAAAAGGTGACATTGGAGCAAAGATTTGCAGGAGCATGGCAATGGGAAATCTTATGACCACTGTGGAAAATACAACCTGGAACATGGGCCATGAATTTCAGAAGACACAATGACCAAGGTTTCAGGGATTGGAGAGGGTAGGAGAGGGAAACAGAATGGGTGTGTATGAACTTTATGGAGAACAAAATGCAGGAAATAAGGTGTTAACTGGGAGCCCATAGATTTTTTTGGTGATTGATATAAACAGGAATAAAAGGCTTAACGAGAATATTCCTAGGTGGCTTCAAGGCAGAAGATGTGCATTGGGGGTGGGGAATGGGTATCTTCAGCTCTCTATCAATGGAAGTGAGGAAATTTAAGGTAGTTGGGTCTTAGTCCCAGTTGCGGGTCCTACTTGGACCCCTGGTGCAAAGGTAGAAAGCCTAAGGGGATGTAGCTTCAGACCCTTATGGAAGGAGATGTGGGCTTGCACAAGGTATTGAGTCTCTGCCTCTTAGTGGAGTTGAGATTTTGGAGAAGCTGGTGGCTACTCCCAGTGTATGGGCCCTCTCTTGACACTTGATGATGGTGTAGAAGGGCTAGGCAATCCTCCTGGAATCATCTCACCAGCCACATCTCAGTCAGACACCTAGACCCATTCACAAAGCAGGCTGGTAAATAGAATATCTGACCCATATGGTGGAGAATTCCCCAAACATTAGACAACTATTAAGATGCTGGGCCACAAAAAAGGAAGGGGGGTGTGTTTCAACATTTTTTTTAGTTCAGTCTTTTTTCAAAGTAATGAATTTCTGGTGTCATTTACCACACCACTTCCCTTCCATCACTTTCTTTTTATTACAATTTATGTGTTGAAGAACCCAGGCCATGTGAACTATGGAGCTCCTACAGCTTGGATTGTCATGCCTGCATGCTCATGGTGCAGTTCAGTTTGTGCCTCTGTCCTCTAGATTTCTTGCAAATCAACAGCTGATTTCAGAGCATAGATCAGACCTAACATCCATCCTTTTTGCAAGATCACAGGTGGTTTTCATGAGAAAGCCATGATGTCTGATTCTCTCTTTTGGGGAGATATTAGCTGCTATTGATGCTATGTGCATAGATCAATTAATTGACTTGTGTTTCAATCCCACAAATATAATTTGTTTAAATTTCACAATTATTTATTAGGTTTTTAAACTAATTTATTTCAAAATAAACCTGATTTTTTTTTCTATTTTTTTCTTTAATTTTTTAAAAATTTATTGAAGTAGATTACTCATACATAAGCATACATAAACAATTAGTGTATAGTAATAGTTGTGAACTTACAAAACAAACATATATAACATCATACAAGGCTCTCATAGCTCACCCCACCACCAATACCTTGTTTGTTGTGAAATATTTTTAACTAATGATGATAGAGCATTTTCAAAATATTACTACTAACCAAAGTATCTTACATTTGGTGTATTTTTTCCCCTAACACACCCTATTATTATTTTTATATCATTTATACATGACGTACATAAACAATAAGTGTAGAGTAAAAGTTGTGAACTTACAAAGCAAACATGCATAACATCATACTATGGTCCCATACGTGAACCCATCACCAACACCTTGCATTGTTGTCAGACATTTGTTACAAATTATGAAAGAATATCATCAAATCTTACTACTAACTATATCTTACATCTGGTGTATTTTCCCCCAACCCACTCTATTATTATTATTATTATTATTATTATTTTTTTTATTATGGGTAAAAATCAAAATTCTCACAATACATACAAACATTTGTAAAATGATATATAAATATATATGCATATATGTGTATTTGCTTACAAAAATGTTATATATATATATATATATATGTACATATATTTTAAGAGGTGCTTAGATTACCTAAAATATTACACGGAACCCACTGGGATTCCCATGTTGCCCACCTCCCACACCTCCCACCACATCCCACACAAACATCTCCCACAGTGTGGCCCACCAACCTCAATGAACTTACACATCCTGGAGCCTTGCCACCAACCATAGACCACAGTTCACACTGTAGACCACACTCTCTCCCACTCAGTTCTGAGTGGTGTGTGCTGATTTAAAATGGCCTACATCCATTGCCACAACAGTACTCAGGACAACCTCCAACTCCCAAAGAAGCCCCTGTATTTCAACTGCTCATCCCCTCCCTACCCAAAAACTGTCAAGTGGCCACTGGCTCCACCTCATTGTTATAATTTCTTGCATTGCAAGAATCACCATATGTGAGCAAGAGAATACCATCAAGTCCACTCTAGTCCATAGTTCTTCCCCCAATCCAGAGGCGACTGGGATGGTGATGTCCACTCCAACTCCAAGTGAGAGAGGGCTTATATCCCATGGATATGGTGGGTGGGATGATCCTGACTGCAGATGCAGGCCGTCTCCATTCCCTGGGATGGCCATTTCCCATCGTTGTCTCCTCACCAGGTGGCTTGGATGAGTCCATTGAGCTGTAGGGTAGGAGTTGCAGCTCCACCTAGATTTCATGCACACCTGGCACATAGGTAGGCGGGAGGCTCCAGTCTCTGGAAGTATACCTAATAAACTCCAGCATCACATGTAGGTTTGAATAGAAGGGACTGGTGAACCATGTGCAGGGAGGACTTATTTGAGTCTAATTCTGTCACTCTCGGGAGCACAGATTCCAAAATAGAACCCAAGTCTTTTGATCTTTATATGCATTGCAATTATTTTCTTTCACACCGTGGCATGTCTTTACACCTCGTGTTTCTTTTTCTCCTTTTTTTGCAAAAATAATACAGAGAATTCATGTACAATCCTCAAAACTTCTTAAGTTAATAATGTACGTAGTGTAATATAATTATCATCTCCAGAAAATTAGTACTGACACGAAACTATTAAACTACCAACCTCATTCTAATTTCACCAGTGTTTCCTCTAATACCCTTTTTATTTTGTTTCAGAATCTAATCGTGGGTCCCACATTGCATATACTTGCGTCTCTTTGGTCTCCACTAAGCTATGGCAGTTCCCTAGTTTTTCCTCTTCTTTCATGATTTGACACTTTTAATGACTACTGGCCAGTTTGCTTGTAGAATATCTCTCAATTTGGTTAGTCTGATGTTTTCTCATAATTAGATTGAAGTTATACATTTTTGGCAAGAAGATTACGTTTGGTGCTCAATGCATTATACAGAGAGTACATAACGTCAGTATGTCTTTTCACTGGTGATGTCAACCTTGAACTCTTGGTTAAAGCGGCGTCTGTGGGCACTCTCCACTGTAGCTCTATGTTTTCCTTTTTAACTGATAAATACCATGTGAGAGATACTTTGGGACCATGCGACTCTCCTGTTTCTCCTCAAACTTTTCCCATTGATCCCATTCCCTGCAACAATTATTACGCTGGTATTTGCCTGATGCTGAGTTTGTTTTCCCCTCCTGCCTGCTCATTTATTAACTGGAATTAATTAGAGCAGCTGTCTCTTCTTCTACAAGTATTTATTTATTCAATTGTTTATTTATATCAGTATGGACTAATGGATAGCTTATTCTATAGATTATAATATACCATAATCATTATTTAGTTATTCTTTTGCTTAGACTGTACCAGCTTTGGCTATTGGGAGCTCCTTCCTGTGATGTTTTTTTTTTTTTTTTTTTTTTGCTTCAGTAAATATATTTAAAAAAAAAAAAAAAACAAATGAAATTATATTATACATAATGATCCAATTTCCTGTGATGTTTTGACATGACCCCATCCTTTTCCAGTCCTTCCTTATTTTCTGGTATCAGGCTTATCTTGTATTTTGGCTTCTCCAGTCCTTTTCCAAGGATCCCTGGCTCATTTTATTGGAGAATGATGTTTAGAAACCAAGGTGCTGCTGGTGTGTCATTGCTTGCAGGCACTCTCAGCTGACAGAGCAAGGATATATATGGGTGCATATTACCCCTTGTGTGTGCATTATCTATAAATACATTATATGTACTCAGCTGTACCTATATTAAACTAAACATGAGTTCACACTGATGTCTCCAACTCTAGACCATACCATATATTCTAGTCTTCTTCCCTTGTTTATCTGTAAACTTCCACTCCATCAGTGAGAAACCTTGCTCCCACCATCCACATTCCATTTATGTGATTGTTCATTTCCAGCAGACATATATAGCAGTGTTGGAATTGTTAATACATACCCCTATGGGTTACAACTTTATGAACTAGAGAGCAGTCTTATATACCTTTTTTTTTTTCTTTTTGTTTTACAAACTTCACTCATTTCCAAAAGTGCTTGGGTCAGCACCTTTTCCCCCCAGCCTTTTCATTTGTAATAGAGTTAGACTGCTTTGTCACATTCTATATTCCATCCTGAATTACACTGACCTCTTAAATATTTTTTTGTTAACTTTGTATACATCAAGGTTCACTCAGATAAAATACAGAATTTCCTAGGGAAGTACAGATTACCAAAATTGGTCCCATTTGATTTAGAAAGTTTAAACACACCAATTTCCAGAAAAGAAATAGAGAAAGTTATGAAACTACCGCACTAAAACATTCCAGCCCAGATGATTTTATAGGGGAATTCTATAAAACTTCCAAGATCAGATACTCCTGTATATCATTCTTAAGAAAATCTTCCTAACTCCTTTTATTAAGCAATTATAACACAGATACTTAATCAGAAAAAAAAACAATACAAAGAAAACTACAGACCAATATCACTCATAGATATTGATGCAAAAATACTAAATAAAGCATTAGCCAACAGCATGCAATTACACTTTCAGAAAATAATATCACATGACCAGGGGAGTGGATGTGGCTCAAGCAGTTGAGCACCTGCTTCCCACATGGGTAGTCCCAAGTTTGGTCCCTGGTGCCCCCTAAAAACAAACAAACAAACAAACAACAAGCAAACAAACAAAAAATCAACTCGGGAGCTGACGTGGCTCAGTGGTTGAGCGCTGTCTTCCCACAGAGGTCCAGAATTCAATCCCCAGCCCTGATACCTCAAAAACAAAAACAAAAAATCATGTGACCAAGTAGGATTTATCCCAGGAGTGCAAGATTTATTCAATATTAGGAAATTCATTAGTATCATAACCATATTAATAGATCTGAGGGAAAAAATTGTTTGGTTATTTCCATGGATGCTCAAAGAGTCTTTGACAAAATTCAACACTCATTCGTGGCTAAAAACTTCAGAAAACAAGTATGAAGACATGATTTCTTATAATGATAAAATATATGTACCTGGGAAGTGGATGTGTCTCAATCAGTTGGATGCCCACCTACTACATGGGAGGTCCCAGGTTCAGTTCCTGGTACCTCCAAAAGAAGATGAGCAAGACAGAGAGCTGACATGATGGACTGGAATGGCTAGCTGACACAACAAGATGACATAACGAAAAATAACCATGAGGAAACACAATGAGAAACAACAAGCCGGTGCAGAGGTGGCTCAAGCCATTGGGCAACTCCCTCCTACATGGGAGGTCCTGGGTTCAGTTCCCAGTGTCTCCTAAAAAGAAGATGAGCACACAATGAGCAGACAGCAAAACAACAAGGAGGGGGAGAAAAAATAAATAAACACACACACACTTTAGTCTTAAAGGTAATATCTTACTTAGTGGGCAACTGAAGGCATTTCCACAAAATAGTCAGAATGCCTATTATCTCTTCTACTGTTCAACATTATACTAGAGGTATTATCCAATGCAATTAGAGAAGATAAATCATTTAGAGGCATAAGAATTGGTAAAGAAAAAATTAAACTCTCCCCATTTGTACATAGCATAACTGAAAAATCCACAGAATCAATGATGAAAGTGACTTAAACAACAGAAAAAATTCATTAAAGTAGTAGGATATAAAATTTACATACAAAAAACAATAGCCTTGATATACACAAGCATCAACAGTTAGAGGACCTAAAAATAGAAAAATTTCTATTTATGATCATAACAAAGAAGATTAAATATTTGAGAATAAGCTTAAAAGAAATGTGTAATACCTATTCAAGGAAAAGCATAAAAATAGTCTTGAACAAATAGAAAGACATCTCCTGTTCTTGGATATGAGGACCCAATACTATAAAGATGACAGTTCTCTCTTAGTAAATTTATAAATCCAATGAAATTCCCAATAACATATCAACAAGCTACTTTATGGCATTAGACAGGTCAATTATAAAGTTTATAGGACAAAGCAGACATGCAAGTATAGCCAAAAGAACATTGAAAAAGGAACAACTAGGAAAACAACAACTACCTGACATTAAAGCATACCTCAAAGTCTTTTTAATTAAAACAGTGTGTTGTTTTATAGGAATATACAAATAAATAAATAAGTGTAACAGTGTTCAGGAATAGACCCAACTATATCTGGAAATTTAGCTCTGATAAACATGGCATACCAAGCCACGGGGAGTAAGATGCACAGCTGGGTAGCCGTTTGGAGAAAGATAAAACAGGCCCATATCTCATGCCATGTACAATAAATTCTAAATGCATTTAGACTCCTACATGAAAAAAATGAAACTAAGTCCTAGAAGAAAACATGGGCAAATGCCTCTTTAACCTTGGCATAGGGAAAGGCTCTCTTAAGGATGTGGTGGGAGGTGTGGGAGGTGGGCAACATGGGAATCCCAGTGGGTTCCGTGTAATATTTTGGGTAATCTAAGCATCTCTTAAAATATATGTATATATATATATAAATAACATTTTTGTAAGCAAATACACATATATGCATATATATTTATATATCATTTTGCAAATGTTTGTATGTATTGTGAGAATTTTGATTTTTACCCACAATAAAAATAAAAAATTTAAAAAAAATAAAAAAAAAAAGACTCAAAATTCAGAAGCTACAAAATATTGATATAGTGATTACCTAGTCTTTTAATTTCATGACAAAATTATCACCACAAAGGCAAAAGGCAACTGACGAGCTTAGGAAGAATATTCAATGCATATATCACAGAAAAAGCACAAGATCCCTAAGATATAAAGAACTGAAATGTGAAGGACAAAGGACAAAAAAACAAACAAAAAAAAAACCCTGAAGTAAAAACGAGAAAAAGACACAAACATTAGAGTCACAAAATAGATAGAAGAATGGCTCTCAAACATATAAAAAAAGTTTAGCCTCACTCATAATTAGAGAAATACAAATTAAGGCAACACTGAGATGCCATTTCTCAGCTATCCGATTGTCAAAATTGAAAATATGACAGCACCTTCTGTTATGATGCTATGGGGAAAAAGAACCCTCATACATCACTGGTGGAATGCAAAAGGTACAACCCTTTTGGGGGGAAACTTGGCACCACCTACAAAACTACATATATATTCTCCTTTTGACCCAGCAATTACACCTCTAAAAGTATGAAACTATGTATAACAGCAGTAGTTACAACTGCAAAGAACTTGAAACAACCTAAATGGCCAAACATAGATGAGTGATTGAATAAATTACAGTGCATCTCAAGAACAAAATAAAACTAAGCAGCTGGAAAATAAAAAGAATGAAGATCTCCACGAAATGATTGGAGTGATTTCAAGGTTATACTGATATGTTAAAGAGAGAGAGAGAAAAAAAAAAAAAAAAAACGTACATAAGAGTGTCTATAATATGCTATTTTTCTTGTTAAAAAAGAAAGGGCTATAATAAAATACACATGTATCTGCTCATTTGTGCAAAAGGGATATGAAAAATAAATCAGGAACTAAAGCCTACAGATGGTATGTGGGAGAGGGGTGGGAAGGAGGGAGGAACGAGAAGAGGTTAGGAGGGATGAGAAGGGAGCTACGCTTCTCCACACTGACCTTTTTGTACATGTTTGACTCTGAGAATCATAATAATGCTTTTCACATACTCTCAAAATAAATAAATAATTAAAATCAGCCCGGGTGTGGGGAGGACCCAAAAATGGGATACAACACTATTTAATGAATACCAATACCATATGACAAATGATTAAAATAATCACACCAAGGGGATACAGAAGAAAATTACTCCCCTAAGTAAACTGAGTAAAACAGTATTTTCACTGGCTGCTTTAAGGCAAAAGACAATAAAAAAACTGCATGAAAATACTGTACTTAGGTAGTAAATCTATTTCTCACAGGGGTATGAGTTAGCTATATTGTAAATATTATACTTGCATACCAAGATTGAACAAATGGATGATAATACTGTAAATAAGTAATAACAATCAGGATTCTCACAATTGGAGAATGAAGATAACAATAAGGAAAAGCAGAAATCTAAAATGAGATTTCTGGGGTTGTGTTGGAATCAGAGGTATCAGTGTGAACTCATGGTTTTTAAAATGCATGCAGATAGATAAGCATAGAAATAAATACAGATGTGTGTGTTAACGAAGGAGGTAGCATACAGCTCTGTCTGCTGAGACAGGCCCCAGTAACAAGCATGCTTATTTCCCAAATCGTGGTTTCTAATAGCATTCTCCAAAAAAGGAATCAGGGCTCCTTTTAAATAAAGGATTGAATAAATAAATAAATGATGGGAGAGACAAAGCTTTGCAGAAATAGTCCAAAGACTATATAGCTACTCTGCCTTCAAGGAGGTGGAGCATAACTCCCCATTCCTTCAGTGTGGGCTGTGCATAGTGACTTCCTGGCCAAGACCACCACGTGGAAAGGTGGGGGAAGGGAGTGGGGAGAGTAACCGTACAGTGAAGATCCTGATAAACATGACCTCAGCCAGGTGATCAAGGTCAACATCATCAGTGATGTTGATGATATGTACCCTTTATATGATTTGAGGAAAATGCCCCTTTACCTTTGTGATCGTCTTCCCCCAAACCCATAACCCCGGTCTAATTCTGAGAAAAGCATCAGGCAAAAACCAACATGGGGACGTTCTGCAGAATACCTGAGCCATACTCAGAACTAGTCAAGAACATCAGAACAAGGAACATCCAAGAAAGTGTCACAACCAAGAGAAGCCTAGAGAGACATGACAACTAAATGTAACGTGGGACCTTGGGTAGGATCCTGGGACAGAACAAAGACATTAGGTCTAAAATAAGAAAATGTGAATAAAGTATGGACTCCAGTTAATGATGATGTATCAATATTGGATCGTTAATTATAACAAATGCATAGTAAAAATTGTGGTAGTTTGAAGTTGAACATATCCCCAGAAAAACATATTCTTAAATTTAATCCATTCTGCGAGTATGAACCCATTGTAACTAGGACGTTCTGATGAGGCTACTTCAATTAAAGTGTGGCACAACTCAGGATGGGTTTTAATTCTATTACTGGGCCCATTTATAAACAGAATGAAATTCAGAAAGAGGGAAAGCCACAGAAGGAGCAGACAGAAATTGAACATCAGTGGAACTTGGAAGAGAAGGGAGAGACTAGGAGATACCACTATGTGTCTTACCATGTGACAAACTAAGGACCAAGGATCACTGGCAGCCCCAGAATGCCACAGTCTTTGGGGGAAAAGCTTCGTCTTGATGATTCCTTGATTTGGATCTTTTTCCTAACCTCAAAAACTGAGCAAATAAGTTCCCATTGTTTAATTTGACCTATTTCATGGTATTTGCTCCAGCAGCCAAGGAAACTCAAGCACTAATATAAGATGTCAATAATAGAGGAAACTGGGTGTGTGGGGGTCAGAGAGAGGGCAAGGGGCATATGGGAACTCTGTACTATGTGCTTAATTTTTCTGTAAATATAAAACTGTTCAAAAAATCAGGTTCAGTGGGGTTCCTGAGAGCTCCAGAGACACCCTGGTCTTATATAAGGGGGGATAGCCCCAGAGACTGATGCCTTATCAGTGGGTT
>JAKSZT010000072.1:1953551-2045996 GCA_026826555.1 Tolypeutes matacus | reverse complement strand
AGCTGGTACAGTCTAAGCAAAAGAATAACTAAATAATGATTATGGTAGATTATAATCTATAGAATAAACTATCCATTAGTCTATACTGATATAAATAAACAATTGAATAAATAAATACTTGTAGAAGAAGAGACAGCTGCTCTAATTAATTCCAGTTAATAAATGAGCAGGCAGGAGGGGAAAACAAACTCAGCATCAGGCAAATACCAGCGTAATAATTGTTGCAGGGAATGGGATCAATGGGAAAAGTTTGAGGAGAAACAGGAAAGTCGCATGGTCCCAAAGTATCTCTCACATGGTATTTATCAGTTAAAAAGGAAAACATAGAGCTACAGTGGAGAGTGCCCACAGATGCCGCTTTAACCAAGAGTTCAAGGTTGACATCACCAGTGAAAAGACATACTGATGTTATGTACTCTCTGTATGATGCATTGAGCACCAAACGTAATCTTCTTGCCAAAAATGCATAACTTCAATCTAATTATGAGAAAACATCAGACTAACCAAATTGAGAGATATTCTACAAGCAAACTGGCCAGTAGTCATTAAAAGTGTCAAATCATGAAAGACGAGGAAAAACTAGGGAACTGCCATAGCTTAGTGGAGACCAAAGAGACGCAAGTATATGCAATGTGGGACCCACGATTAGATTCTGAAACAAAATAAAAAGGGTATTAGAGGAAACACTGGTGAAATTAGAATGAGGTTGGTAGTTTAAAAGTTTCGTGTCAGTACTAATTTTCTGGAGATGATAATTATATTACACTACGTACATTATTAACTTAAGAAGTTTTGAGGATTGTACATGAATTCTCTGTATTATTTTTGCAAAAAAAAGAAGAAAAAGAAACACGAGGTGTAAAGACATGCCACGGTGTGAAAGAAAATAATTGCAATGCATATAAAGATCAAAAGACTCATATCCAGAGCAAAGCACAAAATCATTAGAAAAAGACAGACAACCCATTAGAAAAATAGACAAGAGATGCAAATAGACACTTTAAAAAAAAGGATGTCAAAATGGTGAAAAGATGCTCGATTTCATGAACTGTCAAAGCAATGCAAATTAATACCACCATGAATACTATATACACTCACCAGATTAACTAATATTAAAAAGACTGAGAAGATCACGCATGGGTAACTATATAGAGCAACTGAAACTCATATGATCCAGACCATAAATAGGTACAACCGCTTAAAAACTATTTGTCATTGTCTACTGGAGGTTAACACACACGTAGCCTTTGATCTAGCAATTCCACTTGTAGGTAGGTGCCTGTATTAGTTTTCTAGGCTGCTGTAACAAAGTGCTACAAACTAGATGGCTTAAAACAATAGCAATATATTGCCTCACAGTTTTGGAAGCTAGAAGTCTGAAGTCAAGGTGATAACAAAGCCATGCCTCCTCTGAAGCCTATAGAGGAAAATCCATCCTTTCCTCTGCCCAGCTTTTGGTGTTTTCCAGCAATTCTTGGCATTGCTTGGCTTGTAGATGTATCACTCCTATCTCTGCCTTCTTCTCCACATTGCCTTCTTTCTTGTCTCCATCTTCACATGACATTCTCATCTCTGTGTCTGCCTGTGTCTCTTCCTTCTTTTTTATAAGGATATTAGCTATACTGACCCATCCTACTCCAATATGATCTCATTTTAACTTAACTTATTTCACCTGCAACGCCCCTGCTCTCTCACATTCATAGGCACTGGTGGTTATTATTTCCATATATTTTGGGGGGAAGGGCAAAATTCAACATGTAAAAATACCTATCAGATAAGGGCAACAAAAGTTATGCTACAGTCAAAACCTAGAATCTACTCAGATGTCCGTTAATAGTAGAATGGATAAAGTGTGGTAATCATACAATGAAATACTATGCAGCCATGAAAATTAACGAGCTCCTGATACCCACAATAACATGCATGGATCTCACTAGCATAAAATTGAGCAAGAGAAACCAGACACAAACAAATGTATACTATACCATTCACGTAAAGGTCAAAAACAAGCAAACCTCACAGTGGTAATTATGTTTGGGGAAGATGGTGAGGGTAGTGATTAGGACGTGCAGGATGGGGTCTCTTGGGGGCTGCTGGTAATATTCTCTCTTGATCTAGATGGTTTTATAGGTGTGTTCACTTTGTGACAATTTATCAAGCTGTATTCTTAGGATTTTTACACTTTGATGCATACAGTAAACTTCAATAAAAACATTTATTTTTTAAAGTTTTTTTTCTTTAATAGAAAAAAATTAGCTATTCAGGAATAGAAATGGGATATATTTAGCTCTCTAGGAATAGAAATAAGGTTAGCTATTCAGGAATAGAGATAAATTTATACCCAGATATCAGTTGGAATCACCCTTGTCTTAGATTCCCTCTCCCCTTCTGTGTGTGGTAAGATAATAAACATTCTTTTAATATCAACACACTAGTTTCTGATTTCCTATTTTTGAGCAATTCTCTATATTGTTAAATTTTAATTCCTTCTTTTTGCTGTTTTTATCATATGCCTCCAGTTGATCCTAATGTGGAACACAAACCCTCTTCGTTGATTTCTTTCCAAAACACTCATAGAAAACCAAAATACTTTTACTTATGACTTGGGACAACAATGTTGGAAAGGTAAGAGCCTAGGCTTAGAGTGTAGGGCTTAAAAGGGAGAACCTGTGGCCTCCATGTAAAGTGCTTATGCTTAAAAATCTTTGCCTATTGCCCTTATCCTCTCCTTCCATACCACAATCAGCTGGAAAATTTTCACTCTTCTTGGTTTACCCTCATCAGGCTTCTCTTCTTCACCAACCTCCTTTCGTTCTTTCCTCTCTATAGCGAGGTTGTTGCAATCTCCCAAATATATATATATATTTTGCATCACTTTATCTTACGAATAGGCTTTACTGGCCATACCCAAAGGGCTAACTCTCCAGATCAAAGATGTCTCATCACATTGGCTGCACTGAAACAGTCTTCTCCCTTACCCGTGCATTTGCTGCTCCCCTGAGACACAGTTCTGCTGGCCTTTAAATGGACAGCCATCTCCACACTCTTTGATCCCTAGACTGTATTTATTCCCACTTATTGTCCTAAACATGTAGGTACCAGTTCATTTCCCTCATTAATACTTCATTTTTTAATTCAAGAATATATACATCACAAGGCCATGCAGCAGCTCCAGACAATGGAGTTGGTTTACTGCTCTTTTCTATAGTTTCCTCTGAAGACTGATTCACTTTTAGATGAACTTATCATCTCTTTACAATCTATTGCCAGACACATATCTTCATGTCTGCTCATTTGTCTTTCATTTTGCTATACAACCACTTCATTTCCAGCTGCCTGCTAGAAATTATTACATGGAAATCCAGTTGTTACAATTACATGCCATGTAAAACCAAATTAATACTTTCCGCCTCTCTAGGAAACTGGTCCACAATATGGATTATGTCATGTTAATTGGACAGGAAGACTGATAAAGTCAAATGTTTCGAATGCCTGCGTAAGATTAAAGAATGGTAAAGGATAGGAAATAAGCTCCTAAAAGTTTTAGGGACATAGCATATTGATAAACTTTTGTGGGTCCAGTGGTCGGGGGCACCCTGGAACATCCTTTCTAAGGTAAAGGACAATTTGTTTTTTGCAACCCTTCTCATTAAGAAAGAAGCTCAATGCTTTGTGGGCCTCTGGATTTTGTGGCAGTACATACTACACTTGGGAATAATGCTCTGAAGGCTACAAGTTTTGAATGGGACCCAGAATAAGGCAGGCTTGTGCACCAGACCCAGACGTGATGGAAGCTGCCCTGGCACTTAGGACATTTGTCCCCTCCGATCTCATGGTGCTAGAAGTTTCCATACTAGGCAAGTATATGGGTTGGATGATCTGGCAGACCCACCAGAAGAGTCACAGTTCAGACCCTTAGTGCTCTTGGGTTTAAAAGTAGCTCTTGGTGTACCCCTGGGCCCCTGGAAAGCCTGGATGCCTGACCTTGGGATCCCTGTGACTTTGACCCAGAGAAGAGCTGGTTAGAACCCAGGATATGGCACAATCCCTTGAGAGACCAGACAGTTATTTGGCAATGGTTGATTACATCAGGCCCTTTCCACCCTGGAGGGGACAGTGACTTATCCAGAGCAGAACTGACACTTGCCATGGATCTGGGTCTCCTCCCTGCCTCTCCTCCGTGTGGTGTCTCAGCTAGCCCCACCCTCATTGGCAGTATTACAAAATGCCAGTCTATTGTTATGGTACCCCCACGTAACAGGGAATCATTATTTGATGAGAGGGGTGACATTTGACACCAGACCATTAGACCTATTACTCAGAAGCAGCTCAGCTAGGCCACCAGCAAGGACAGTCTTTATAGTCCACTGTTAGTGTGTTTGTTCATCCAGTAGCTGATATGGTGCCAAGGAGTTAGAATATGTGGGTCCAGGGACAAAAGGTGACATAGCATAGGACCCTCTCACCATCCCAGTGGCTTTCCTTTGGAATTTGTTTTTCCCATTGCTGCTCTGCCATATCAAAAGTTCCAGTTCCCAGGAAGGGAACATTTCCCCTAGGGGACACAGTAAAGATTCTTCTGAACTCAAAGCTATAACTTTCACTTTGGGCTTCTCATGTCAGCAAAGAAAGGAGTAATTTAAAATAATCGACTCTAATTGCCCTGAAGATCTGGTGTTGCTGCTACGTGAGGGGATCAGGGAGGTGTTTGTCAAGACCACAGGATATTTCCAGGATATGCTTCTCCACTCAGGGATAATGGTGCATGGACATGGAACCACCACAGCTTGGAAAGTATAAGGCATTAAGGTTCAGATTCCTTGGGCAAAGGTCTACATCATCATACCAGATAAGCAACCTAGAGAAGTTGAGTTTTCAGCCAAGGGTGAAAGAATTCTAGAAGGGGTAGTAGAGGAGAAAGATGATAAATACCAATTTCAGTCTCAGGACCAACTATAGCAGCAGGGAATGTAGCTTGTTCCACTAATGCTCTTGTATTGAGTCTTTATAGATGTTCATCATGACCTCGAAGGGAACTCTGTGGTAGATTTGCGTTAGCAGAGGACACAAGCAGATCTCAACAGCACAGAGGATGTTTGTGCACCACTTCATCTCCTTTCACCTGATTTCAGCTAGCTTTGCTCTGGTGCTACCTCACAACACCTCACTCAGGCATGTGCCCCATATTTCTTACCTGCTTCCCTGGGCCACGTCTAAAAGCTACAACATGGGATTCCTGTGGGGACCCATTTGGCCTTCCTGTATGCACAAATAAGAGATACAGGGGAGTAAATATAGATGAGACCACTTTTGAGTAATGGAGGAAATTGAGCCAATTGATAAACTCTTCTCCTTTTTGTCCCCTGAGTAGACAATTCTGAAATACATTTCATAAGGCTTCTAAGAATTTCCTGGCAGGATGGAGCTTCGGTCACCCATAGTGATGACCAACTCAATAGGCACTCTGGGACTAGTTTTCACTTCTGTGTTTCACTTCCCATGGCCTTCTCCTTTCCCCCTGAGGCCACTCCACATATTAACCATCTGCATGCAAGTCACTGTCTCAGGGGCTCCTTTTGGGGGAAATCTAGGTTCAAACAGCAGATTTCAGAAAATATAAGAGCTATATAATTAAATTTATCAAAATTTTATTTCATTTTCCCCCCAAAAGGACTTGTAAGCAAGAAATTTAGTAGGTCTGGTGTGGTGGTTTGGAACTGTATGTACCCCAGAAAATCAAGTCCTTAAAGCTAATCCATTCCTGTGGGTGGCAACTTATTGTAAATATATTTTCATGAGGTTATTTCTGTTAAGGTATGACCCAGGGTGGCTCTTAATCCTCTTACTGGAGTCATTTATAAGAGAATGAAATTCAGACAAAGAGAGAGAAAACCATGGAAGCAAGATGCTGAAAGCAAGAAAACTTGGAAGAGAAGGGAGAGACCAGCAGATGCTGCCATGTGTCTTGTCTAGTGACAGAGGAGCCCAGGAGCGCGGGCAACCGGTCTTAAGGAAGAAAGCATTGTCTTGATGATGCCTTGATTTGGACATTTTTATACCTTCAACACTATAAGCTTGTAAGTTTATAAATCCCTGTTGTTAAAAGCCAACCCATTTCATGGTATATTGTTTTCAGCAGCCTAGCAGACTAAAACACCTTGCTATCACTCATTTTTCATGTGAACCCCAATATATGGAGCTGGAGAAGCTTAGCTGCCTGAAAAAGATGGGGCCTGTATTACCCTCCAGATTGTTAAGAATACAGTGTGGTTTTATTGGCTACATAAACTCAGTCTATCCCTGAGAGAACCCTTAAGAAATTGTTTTTTGTAGTTATATTACATAAGAAACTATCTGTAAGTCAAACTAAATTCTATTTTCACCTAATCAGCATTATAAAACAGTTTCTTCTATAGTTTACAAGCGTGAAACCAATAAATCAATTTCAGTGTTTTAACATTAAAACCTTTTTTCTTTTTGTTGTAGTTGGGTCTGAAAGTCTGAAAGTGATAGCATATAATTTCTAATGTTCCCTGAACCAAGAATGCCCTCTTATAAAAGCCCTCAGTTTGTTTTTCTTCCATAGAACAATATCCCTGTAAACTGCAGAGAATCCATTGTTAAAACATGGAAACTGTCTTTGATGATTTTTAACCATACCGAGTAATAAAGCTGTTTTGGTCTGAATGCAAGGGAAAATTCCCTACACTTCTTTTTATTTCTGCCCAACTCGTTAAAGAAGGGACTAGGCATTAATATAAGGAAATCATCAACTTTCAATAATGAAGGAGATGAGTGTTTAGGTACCAATAATTCCCCAAACTATCTGAAATATGTCAGCATTTGATAAGAAGAAAGAATGATGAAGCTATTAATTACTCTGCTTTACTGTTACCAAGAATTGTTTTAAACAAAGGCAGTGTGACTGAGTTTAATTTAAATCAGTCTAGAAGAAAGATAGTGCCTTAAGAATCATAGAAAATCCAATTCAAAAATCTTAATTCTATAATCTCTCTATGACACACCTCAGCCTATCCTCCAAACCAAACAATAAAGGAGTTTGTTTCCCTTTCCTTCTCCCCTGTCCACCTAGAAAAGATGCGAAGACCAAAGCTATGCCATACCTTATCTTTAATACACAAACTCAATTCCAAGTACTTCATTTAAAAATTCAGTTTAGTCATCCTAGTGTGATGAGGTCTGTTGTTATTTTTTTCAGACCTGAAAATGTTAATCAAATTTTCCACCTGGTGAGCCAACTGATAACTAAAAATGGTACATTAATTAGAATTAGCCTGAAACATTTTTTTCAATGAAAAGGCAAGAAATTTTGAAAGTATAGGAGCATGAGAAACATACACAAATGCACAATTAATACAAGGGAAAAGGGATTCCCCTCATCCATTATTGTTGCAAATTTTAATTGTGAATTTTGAAAACTACATCAACTGAGTAAGCTACGACACACATGCTGACTATATTTTCTGGATGAAAAATAGGAACAGTGATTTTTTAAAATATCATTTCTATGTATGAGAGGCAGTCCAAAAGATATTGGTATTCCTGGAATATTTTGATAGTTTATAGAGAATAGAAAGAATAATTTATAATGCAACTACATAAGAATTCTACACCAAATGGTCATTCCACTTAAAAAGAAAATGGAAGCAGCATTAATTACTTTCTAATATACAAAAAAAGAAAAATATACTGAGAACTAAATATTTGTTAACATTTTGCTGTTTTTGATATTTTGATATTTGTGAGCATCATCCCCATGCATATGTTTATACATCTACCACATGTATATTCACCCAGAAACAATATGTATTTTTGATTGTTTTTAAAAGGTCATGCCAACGACATCATACGGTTCACATTCTTTCTGCAACTTCTTTTCTTGTACTCAGTATCTTTCCTTGAGGTTTTTCCATCTTGAAGTCTAATTTTTATGGCTGTGGAGTTTCTATTGCATGAATAGACCATGCTTGGTCTATTACCTTACTAAGGGTAGGTGGATTGTTTCTGTTTTGTTTTATTTTGTTTGTTTGTTTCTTTAACAAGCAGTGCTACAATGAACATCAAGCACATGTGCTAGAAGGACTGCCTGGTGGAGACTTGGAAGAGCATTGCTGGGTTATATGGCCTACATCGTCAGCTGGTGGGAGCAGAGACGAGTGCAGCATGCACCAGATGTATCATGTACTTGGCTTCAAGTATTGACTCTGTCATTTTCTCTGAGTGTAACAGAACCTCTGTGATTTTGTTTTCGCATCTCTAAGATGGCTATAATAATGGTAATTGCCTTGGGGTGGACTGTTTGTTTTATTCCAATACCCATTCTCCCCCTTTTCCATAGAAGTGTTTTAGCTGAGTGCACAGACACCCAAATAGAGACTGCATTTCTCCGTATTTTTTCCAGCTAGATGAGGCCATGTCACTACATGACATCAAATGGAATGCGAGTGGAACTGATATACTCCTGGGTGTGTGAGCCTGTCTCTTCCTTCTTCCTGGCTGCCTAGGAAATAGGGAGACATAGAGCCATCTTGGTCGTAGAGACGGAATCTCCGTATTGAAGCCGGTGGAGTTGCCCTATTAGCCCTTAACAACCTATCACTGGACTACTGTATGGAAGGTAAATTTCATTTAACCACTGTGGTTTTTTTAGTCTCTTTGCTTCTGTGGTCTGGATCATACCCTAAGAGTACAAAATTTACAGTGCTGTCATATTGAATGATTTAATATAGCCCAAACTCTTAGAAAAGTGTTTATTCAATTATTTTATCATTATAACAATTGCCAAATTGCTTTCCAAGGTGTTTTACTAGTTGTGTTAGTCAGCCAAAGGGGTGCTGATGCAAAATATCAGAAATTGGTTGGTTTTTATAAAGGATATCTATTTGGGGAAGCTTACAGTTTATCAGGCCATAAATTCTGTTGCCATGTTTTAGAGCAAGATGGCTGCCAACTTCTGCAAGGGTTCAGGCTTCCTTTTCCCCATAAAGCTCGGTGGTCCCAGCTTCTTCCAATATCAGCTGTAGGCTGGGATAAGCCTCGCCTCTCTCCTGGGGCTCATTTCTCTCTGGGTTCAGCTGCTCTGCTCTCTCCATAAGGTCAGCTGTAAACTATTAGGCAAACAGCTCGTCTCTCTTCCCGGGGCCTGTGCTGTGCCTACGAAGCCTTCTCTCTTTCCTCACGGATCTGCTTCTCTGTGTATTTACTTCCTGGGGCTCCAGCATTAAAACTCCAACTCCCTCCTTTGCCATGTAGTTTTCTCTGTGAGTCCTGCCAACCAAGGGGGTAGGGACTCAACATCTTACTGACATGGCCCAATCAAAGCCCTAATCATAATTTAATCAAGTAAAAGTGAAACCTCTGAAGTTAATACAATCTAATAAACCCAGAGGAATGGACCAGTTTACAAACATAATCCAATATCTATATTTGGAATTCATAAATAATACCAAACTCCTACATTAATTTATACCCCCACTGGCAATGTCTAAATCTTCACGTTATTGCATTTTGAATTTGATGGATGTGAATTTATTTTTATTAATTCAGTTTTTCTTATTAATCCCTTTAAAAATGAAGCACAACAAACATTTAGGGAGTGTGCAAATCCTAAGTATGCAGCTTAATGGATATTTATAAAGTGACCATGCATAAGGAATCACCACCCAGGACACAAGCTCCTCATGTCTCCTCCCAGTCCTTATTATCCTCCTCCCCAAAGGGAAACACTCTTCTGATTCCTGACAACATAGATTAGTTTGCCCAGAATCATTCACTGTCAGAATCAGTATCAGATTCAGAATATTTTGAGTTTAATCCTTTCATTCTACATTATATTTTGTTGAGGTTTATTGTATTTTTTAACATCGTGGGTGATTGTCCATTCACATTGCTCTATAGCATTCTATTACATAAATATACCACAAGTTATTTATCCTTTTAATGGTGATAGGCATTTGAGTCTTATCCAGTGTTCATCTAATGTGAATAGTGTTGCCATGAACAAGGTTTTATATCATTTAGTGAACATATGTATTCATTTCTCTTGGGTATTAACCTAGGAATGACATTTTGTGTCATGGTATTTGTGTATATTTGGGTGTAGTTGATTCTGCCCAAATATTTTCTCAAGTAGTTGTACCAATTTATGTTCCCAACAACAGTATATTCCAGTTGTTCTACATTCTTTTCAGCGCTGGCATTTTCTG
The DNA here is from genome assembly GCA_026826555.1 of Tolypeutes matacus. Lineage (NCBI taxonomy): Eukaryota > Metazoa > Chordata > Mammalia > Cingulata > Chlamyphoridae > Tolypeutes > Tolypeutes matacus. The sequence continues at coordinate 2,035,770 of JAKSZT010000072.1, read as the reverse complement.
AACTTTTCATTTTGGCTATTGTGATATGCAATAATGGAATTTCATTGTGATTTTAATTTGCATTTCCCAAATTACTAATTAGATTTAGCATTTGCTTTATGGACCAGGATATGGTGAATTTCCATAAATGTTCCAAATATACCTGAAAAGAATGTATACTGTTCAAGTTTGTTCAGTGTCCTATGTTATTTAAATTTAGTCAAATTTGTTATTCATGTTGCCCACACCTTCAATATCCCTATTGATTTTATCTTGCTTGTTATATCAGTTATCAAGGTAGGTATGATAAAATGCCCCAATAGGATTGTGATATTTGTTAATGGCTTCTTAAGATTCTGTGACTTAATATTTTATATATTATGAGGATTTATGAATTGTTACATATGCCTAATGCATACACCCTTTTACCATTTTGAAATATTCCTCTTATCTGTAGTAATTATGCTTGCAATAAATCCTACTTTTTCTAATATTAGTGCAGCTGTACCAATTTTCTTTTGGTTAATACTTGCATATGTATCTTTTATTTTATTTTATTTTTGCTTTCAGCATTTCTAAAGCCTTATATTTGAGGTATAGCTCTTGTTGTAATAAATGGCTGGTTGTTATTTAAAATACAATCAGACCATTTTAAATTCTTTTTTAATTAGTATTCAGGTTATTTACTTCAATGGCTCATATATTTGGGTTTTAATTTACCATCTTATTGTTTATATTCTGTTTGTTTTTTCTTTTCTAATTCTTTTTCTTCTTTGTTTTTTAGAGTCTGATGTTTTTTAAAAAATGTTATTCTAGTAACATATATATAACCTAATATTTCCCCCTTTGATTAAAAATTAATATGTAATTCGGTGCTGTTAATTACATTCATAATATTGTGAATATTATCACCACCATCCATTACAAACACTTTTCCATCACTCCAAATAGAAACTCTATACAATTTAAGAATTAACTCCTCATTCCCTACCCCCGATGCTGGTCACCTTTAATCTATATTCTAGTTTCCGACCCTATGAATTTTCTTTTTCTAATTATTTCATATCAATCAAAGTAATCAATATTTGTCCTTTTGTGGCTGTCCTATTTCACTCAAGATGATGTATTCATAGTTCATGAATGTTGTCACATGTATCAGAACTTTATTCCTTTTTATGGCTAAATAATATTCCATTGAATGTATTTTTCGTGTTTGTTTATCTGTTTATCGATTGTGCACACTTGGGTTGCTTCCATCTTTTGGCAATTGTGAATAATGCCACTATAAATATTGGTGAGCAAATATCTGTTTGAATCCCTGCTTTCAATTCTTTTGAGTATATATCTAGAAGTATGATTGCCAGGTCATATGGTACTTCTATACCTAGCTTTTTGATGAACTGCCAAACTCTTCCAGAGTGGCTGCACAATTTTACATTCCCTCCAGCAATGAATGAGTATTCTGATTTCTCCATATACTCTTTTCTTATTTTTATAATTATTATTATTTTTAAAGAAGCTTTAGATTACATAAATGTTACATAAAAAATATAGGGGATTCCCATATACCTCACCCCCTCCCCTTCCCACACTTTTCCCCATTAACCACATCTTTCATTAGTTTGGTACATTTGTTACAATTGATGAACACATATTGAAGTATTGCTACTAACCATAGTCTATAGCTTACATTATGGTTTACACTTTGCACCACACAATTTTATAGGTTTTGACAAAATGTATAATGGCCTGTATTCATCAGTGTCATGTCATGCAGAACAATTCCAATGTCTCCAAAATGCCCCATGTTATACCTATTCTTCCCACTCCCTCCCTTCAGAAACTTTGGTGACCACTGTCTTTATATCAATGTTACAAGTTCTTCCATTTCTAAAATAATAATAAGTCTGCTTTAGTCCATAGTTGCATTCTCACCTTATGTTTGTTCATTCCTCAATCTTGAGAATTTTGGGATGGTGATGCCCACTCTGCTTCTTAAGATCCTTCTAAGAGGAGGCTTAGATCCCATGGGGCAGATGGATGGAACTGTCTTGCTTGCAGTTGTAGATGCTCTCTGTTTTTTGGGGGGATGGGTGTTGTTCATCATCATCCTTTTGTTAGTTGTCCTGGGTGAATCTGATGAATTGGAAGGTAAGTGTTGGCTGCAATGCTGCTGAGATTCAGGGCTCAACCGGCATATGAACAGCTGGAAGATTTAAGTCTCTGGGACACCTGTTTAATGGGTATAATGCTAATTATAGGTTCAAATAAAAGGGGCATAAGAGCCATGTGTAGGAAAATTATAAATGAATCCAATTCTGATATATTGGGGTGATAGGTTATCATATATTCCAAGGTAAGGCCCACTGAGAGGGTGCCGAATTCCTGGGGTTGTCTGCACTGCCTATAGTGTCCAGATGTCTCTAGAGTCCTCTGGAGCCCCCTGATTGAGGTACTGTTTACTGCAGCAGTCAATGAGATCCTCCTAAGATGTGCATAAGTGTAATCTCTGGAATGACCTACCGACTCACGTTGAAATCTCTTAGCCATAAAAACTCATTTGTATTTAATATTTCCCCATTTTGATCAAAGTCTTTTTCCAAATGCATCACTATTTGTCACTTAGTACTAATCCCTCAGTGCCAGGGAGGCTTATTCCTGGGAGTCATGCCCCATGCCAAGGAGAAGGTAGTAAGTTTATATACTGAATTTGGCTTAGAGATAGGCCACATTAGAGCAACAAGGAGGCTTTCTGGAGGTAACTCTTAGGCTATATGTAATACTAGGCTAAGTTTCAATTTCATAAGAACAAGGTTCATAAGTAAAAGCATCAATATCTTGGGCCTGGTGTATTGGTCTGTACTACTTTGCTAGACACTGCCTGTGTACTCTAGGAATTCTTGCCACTCTATTAAAGAATGTAACAATACTGGTAATTATACATTTTTAAAAATAGTAGCCCTTCTAGTGCGTGTTAAATAGTATATCATTGTGATTTTCATTTGCATTACCCTAATGGCTAATGATGTTGAACATCTTTTCATGTGCTTTTTGCTATTTCTGGATATACTTTGGAACAATGGCTATAAAGTTTTTCACACACTTTTAATTGGGTTGTTGAGTTGTAGGATTTCTTTATAGATTCTGAGTTATAGATTCTGGATATTGAACCCATATTGGAAATGTGGTTTCCAAATATTTTCACCCATTGTGTAGGTTGTCTTTTTTATTATTTATATTTTAAATATATTTTTTATTAGAGAAATTGTAAGCTTACCAAACAATCATGAATAATGTGCAGGATTCCTATACATCATCTCTTCACCAATACCTTGCATTGTTGTGGAACATTTGTTACAGATTATGAAAGAACATCCTCAAAATATTACTACTAACTATAATCTATAGCTTTCATTTGGTATAGTTTTTCCATACATCCTTTATTATTAACACCATTGGTCTCAGGGAATGTCAGTTGTATTTTGCTTTCATGATAAAGTCATTTGATATGCAAAAGTTTTCACTTTTGATGGTGTTCCATTTATCTTTTTTTGTTGTTGTTCATGCTTTGAGTCTAAAGTTTAAGAAACTCCAATGCCTAACACAAGGTCATGAAGATACTTCCCTATGTTTTCTTCTAGGAGTTTTATAGATCTGGTTCATATATTTAGGTCTTTGATTCATTTTGAGTTGATTTCTGTATATGGTGTGAGGTTGGGGTCCCACTTCATTCTTTTGCATATGGACATCAGTTTTTCCCAGCACCATTTGTTGAAGAGATTTCTTTTTCCCAATTGAGTAGACTTGGCATCCTTGTAAAAAATCAGTTAACCATAAATGTGAGGGTCTATTTCTCAACTCTCAATTTGATTCCTTTGGTTTACATGCTTGTCCTACTGTCTGGACCATGCTATTTTGTTTACTGTGGCCTTGTAATAAGTTTTAAGATTAGGAAGCATGCATCTTCTAACTTCATTCAACTTTTTCAAGAAAGCTTTGTCTATTTGGGGCCTCTTACCCTTCCATATAAATATGACATTTGGCTTCTCCATTTCTGCAAAGAAAGGTATTGGAATTTTGATTAGAATTGCATTTGATCCATAGGTCACTTTGGGTAGAATTGACATTTTAACAATATTTATTCTTCCAACCTATGAACATAGAATGTCTTTCCATTTACTTAGGTCTCATATGATATATTTTAGCAAAGTTTTGTAGTTTTCTATGTACAAGTCCATTGCATCCTTGGTTAGATTTATTCCTAGATATTTGATTCTTTCAGATGCCGTTGTAAATGGATTTTTTTCCCTTGATTTTGTATTCAGATTGTTCATTACCAGTGTATAGAAACACTACTGATTTTTGAGTGTTGTTTTTGTACCCCACTAATTTGCTAAATTCATTTATTAGCTCTAGTAGCTTTGTTGTGGATTTTTCAGGATTTTCTGCATATAGGCTCATGCCATATGCAAATAGAGAGTTTCATTTCTTCCTTTATAATTTGAATGCCTTTTATTTCTTTCTCTAGTCTAATTTCTTTGGTTAGAACTCCTAATACAATGTTGAATAACAGTGTTGTCAGCAGACATCCTTGTTTTGCTTCTGATCTTAGAGGGAAAGCTTTAAGTCTTTTACCATTGAGTATGATGGTTAGTAATTCGTAGATGTCCTTTATCATATTGAGGAAGTTTCCTCCTATTCCTAATTTCTATGTGTTTTTTTTTTATCAGAAAGCTGTGCTGGATTTTATCTTTTTTTACATCAATTGAGATGATTATATGTGTATTTTTCTCCTTCATTCTATTAATGTGGTGTAACATTAATTGATTTTCTTATGTTGAAACACCCTTGGATACCTATGATAAATTCCACTTGATCATGGTACATAATTCTTTTAATGTGCCCTTGGATTTGATTTGCTAATACTTTTTTGAGGAATTTTGTGTCTATATTCATAAATGATATTGGCTGGTAATGTTCTTATCTTGTATCTTAATCTGGTTTCAGTATGAGAGTGATGTTTCCCTCAGAGAATGTGTTACAAAGTTTTACCTCCTCTGTAAGTTTTGGAAGAGGTTGAGCAAGGTTTCTGTTAATTCATCTTGGAATGTTTGGTAAAATTCACTGGTGAAGTCATATGATCCTGGACTTACTTTATTGTGAGGTTTTTGATAACTGATTCAATTTCTCTACTAGTTATTGGTCTGTAGAGATCTTCTAATTCTTCTAGAGTCATTATAGGTAATTTGTGCATCACTAAAAATTTGTCCATTTCATATAGATTTTCTAATTTGTTGGCATACAGTTCATAGTATCATCCTATAATTCCTTTTATTTCTGTGGGGTTGGCAGTAATGCCTTTCATTTCTTATTTTAGTTGTTTGTGTTCTCTCTCTTTTATTTGTCAGTCTAGTTAAAGTCTTGCTGATTTTACTGATATTTTCAAAGAACTAACTTTGGTTTGGTTGAATATTTTTAAAATTTTCTATTTTACTTCTCTTCACTCTAATCCATGTTATTTCCTTCATTCTTCTCACTTTGGGTTTAGTTTGTTCCTTTTTTCCCTAGTTCTTCCAGTTTTGAGGTTAAGTCTCTGATTTGAAGTCTTTTGTTACTATTTATATGGAATTTTTTCCCACCCCTTCACTTTCATCCAATTTATGACTTTGAATTTAAGATGAGTCTATTGTAAACAGCATATAGTTGGGTCATGCTATTTTATCTGCCAACCTATGCCTTTTGACTGGAATTTAATCCATTTATATTTAAAGTAACTATTGTATTAGTCAGCCAAAGGGGTGCTGATGCAAAGTACCAGAAATTTGTTGGTTCTTTATTTTGGGTAAAAGCTTACAGTTACAAGGCCCTAAAGAGTCCTACTCAAGGTTGCTTTCTCACCAAATTCAGTTGGCATGTGGTGAAGCAAGATGGTTGCTGATCTCTATGAGGATTCAGCCTTTATCTTGCTGGGCTACAGGCTGGCAAAGTGTTTGTTTCCTTCTGGGCTTTCTCAGCTGCTCAGCTGCAAACTATCAGGCGAATGGCTCACCTCTCTTCCCAGGGCCACAGGATCAAAGTTCTCTCCTCTGCCATGTCTATGGAGTTTTCTCTCTTTCTGTGTGTCTTCTTCAGTGAGTGTCCATTTATATCAGCCCACCAAGGGGACAGGGACTCAACCCTGAGTCATGCCCTACTGACATGGTTGAATGGAAACCCTAATCTTAACAGGTAATTTTACATCTCAGGTGAATTTAATACAATCAAAGGGGATCACACCCAAAGGAACAGACCAGTTTACAAACCTAATCCTTCATTTTTGGAATTCATAAATAATATCAAACTGCTACACTACTGATAATACAGGATTTTCTTTTGCCATTTTGTTCTTTTTTTCTTATAAGTCTTACATTTTTTTTGACCCTCAATTCTTCCATTAAGGTCTACTTTCATATTAATTTGATTTTTGGTATTATACTATTTTAAGCCCTTTCTCATTTCTTTCTAAATATATTTTTCATATATTGTCTTTGTGGTTACCATGTGGTTAAAATTTAACATCCTATATCTATAAAAATCATATTTGATTTGATATCCACTTAACATCAGTAGCATAATCATACACCGTTCTTATAGCTCTCTATATCCTCCACCATTTTCTTTTGACTTACTACAAATTATATCATGGCACATTACATTTTATGTCCAAAACCATAGATTTATGATAACTTTTTATGCATTTGCATTTTAGCAACAGTAAGAAGTAAGACATGGAGTTATACACCAAAAAAAATACAATACAATAGTTCTGGCATTTATAATTACCCAAATGACTACCTTTACTAGAGGTCTTTATTTCCTTATGCCATCGAATAATTTCAGTTGTTTTGTCTTTGAGATCACTGATTCTTTTGCCAGCTCCAACCTGCTGTTAAAACCCTGTAGGGAATTTTTCATTTCCATTTTTTTTGGTTCCTACTGAGGATCTCAAAGAGATTCCCTTATTGTTCTTTCATTGTTTTTCTCATATCCTTTAGTTGGCTCTCTGTTTTCCTTTATCTCCTTGAGCATATTAAGGATCATATTTTAAAAGTGTTTTTCCAGTATGTACAAAGTATGGTACTCTTCATTTATGGTTTATGGATTTTTCTCTTGTTCCTTTGGATGGGCCATCATTTCCTATTTCTTTGTCTTGTAATATTTTGTTGCACAGTGTGCACTTTAATATTCTAAACTGTTAACCCTGGGATTTATTCCAGAGTTAACAAATGTATTTATTATTAATAAAAAATAATTATAATAAGCAAAAAAGAATAATAATAATTATATATTATTACACTATAGTTATAATAGCAATTATTATAATGAATTATAATAATTTAAAATTAATAATTCAGCTGGTGCTATGACTAGCTTGAGTTCCAAGAACTAACCAAACCAAAAACCAAACCAAAAAGCACCTTCCACAATCTTTGCAGAGTGGCTCTGCTTTGGCTGATGGTTTCCTTCAGAGTTTAGCCTTCCTATCAAGAAGTTCAGCCCAAGGCACATGCAAAGTTCAGGGTCCTGTCTGTCTTCTCTGGGCCTGGGTGCATCTGTGAAGCCTGTTTCTTTTCCTGGGATTGTGCTTGGTAGTGGCCTTAGGAATCAACCTCCCCTTTTCAGTTTTCAGGAGTTTGAATGCCCCCTGTATTCATTTTGAAATAAACTTTCACCCCCTTCTCTATTGTGTGACTTAATGTAGTTAGTCCTCTGTCACAGGTTGCGTCAACTTGTTTCTTCCATTACTTAAACTGCCTGCAAGCTGCTTCTCTGCCTTTCAGACAAATTCTGGGAGGGTGAGCCTGAGACAAGTTTCTTTTTCAGTCTTTCTGACTTCCACCCAATAGATTGGCACTGACTGACAGGAACCCCAGGATGTGCATAGGGGATACTCTGCTCCCTCTGGAATAGAGTCAGGGACCTAAGATGGGAGCACAGGCTGGCTCTGCCCATGTCGGGAGCATTTGGGGAAAGGGCCAGGAACGGTGCCAGGAGCTGCTCTTACAGCTTTTGCAGCTGTGTTTTCTTGATTCGGCACTCACCCAGTTATTGCAGCCCTTTTACTGTTTTCTGTAGTTTTGATGAAGGTACTTTCTTTGAGATTCCTCTGCCACTTTCCCCCAAGTTGGGTTGGAACAATGTGCACGCACAGAGCTGCCCCCAGTGATCTGAAGTCGCTGGTCCAAAGCAGTGGTCAGTGATCAGACCACACATTCCTGGAGCCTTTATGTTCCACCCTGGCACCAGCAAGCTGCACCAGGAGCTCGAATTGCAGTCCCCACTGATGCCTGTCCAGAGGCTGGGGGATGAGGCTTGGTAGCCACTGCAGGAGGCAGGAATTATCCAGTATTTAATTTAATTTACAGCTTTATCCTCCAGCTTTTCCTTGGATGCCGTACACTGTTCCACAAGACTCCGGAGTTTCAAAATAATTGATTCAGACTGTTTCTGCCATTTCAGTTGTTGTTTGGAGAGACTGATTCCTGGAGCTTTCTACTATGAAATCTTCCCACAATACTTTCCTTTCTCCTTTATTTTAAATCTTCAAATATTTAAAACCATACAATGTATTCTATGGTCAATGTTTATTTAGAGGAACTCAGATCTGTATCTCTTTTGGTGTTTTTCATTCCTTAGCCTGAATTTCTATAGGCTAATTTTCTTCTACGTAAAGAATTTACTTTAATATTTTTAAAAATTATTTCTTTTAGTGTGGTTCTGTAATGACCAACTGTCAGTTTTTATATATCTGGAAATAAGTTTATTTTACCTTAAATTTTGGTGGATATTTTTACTGCATGGAGAATCCTAGATGGGGAGTTCTTTTCTTTCAGCGTTTAAAAGCTTTACCATTTTCTTCTAGTTTCTAATTTTTGCATTGAGCAGTTAGCTGCCAGTCTTTTTCTTGCTCTTTTGTAGGTAACATATCTTTTCTGTGTAGATGCATTTGATACTTTCTCTGTTTGTATATTTGAATCTTGGTTTCTTCAACAGTTTTATTCAGATGTGCATATGTGACAGTTTGAAGCTCTTTTATGAATCCCCGAAAGAAAAAGATTATGTTTTTTGAATAATCTAACCCATGGGTGTAGGGCCCTTTTGATTAGACTATGTCAGTGAGGTATGACACAGGTTGGGTTCCCGCCCTCTTGCTGGGCCTTATATAAATGGAGACACAGGGGAAGACACGCACAGGAAAAGGGAGGTCTGCCATTTTGACCCAGCAATGTGGAAGAGAGGATTCCAGGTTTGCCTACAGCTGTAGAAAAGCAGGGAAGCCCTGAGAGGCTGAGAGAGTTCCCTGAGTCTAGAATCAGCAGAGCACAGAGGCATGGAAAGAGGCTGGGCCCAGAGAGCAGTTCAAGGCTGAGGAGATGAGCCCTGCCATATGCCTGATCACCATGTGGCAGGACACCAGGATCACCAGTAGGTGACTTTGGTGAGAAAGCATCTCTGATGATGCCCTGATTTGAGTACTTCATGGCCTTGGAACTGTAAGATTTTCCCCCAAATAAAATTCCCATTATAAAAACCAACCCATTTCCCATACTTTGCATTGGCAGCCATGTGGCAAATTAAGGTAGTATATATGCAAGTTTCCTTTTTTGTGGTTCACAAGACACCTTGAATCTGTGACTTGATATCTTCTCCAAATTTATTAAAATTCTTAGCTATATTTCCTCATATATTGCTTCTATATCACTTATCTCTCCTTTTGTCTCCTTTTACATCATTTTTTCATGTGTTTCTTATAATATATACTGTATTTCCCTCTTTTTTCCCCACACTTTGCTTCATTCATGCTATTTCCCACTAACTTATCTTCCAGTCCACTAATTACCTCTTTAGCAGTGTTCAGTCTTCTGTTAAATAAATCCTTTGAGTTCTTAATTTCAGTTATTCTATTTTTACAAAGTAGAATTTTCATTTGGTTAGTTTCTCTTGTGAAAACTTTTGTCTTTTCGTATACTATTTTTGAATATATTAGCCATAATTATTTAAAAGTCAGCGTCTTAATTCTATTATTTGGACTTCCTGTGCATGTAGCTTTTATCCAATTTTTTCTCTTTATTTTAAGTATTTTGACTCTGGTTCTGATATGACTGGTGATTTTTTTTTACTTGCAGTTTGGACTTTGTGTACCACTTTCATTGATCTTGGATTGAGTTGATTCGATGCAAGTTTCAGTAATTGTGAGAGATAGTCTGTTTCTGGTTTCCTTAGTCCAAAGATAGAGCTTTTCTGAAGTCTCAACTAAATGTCTAGGACATTTTACCAAGGCCTTCTCCTATGATGGACCTGAACTCCACATATTGTCTCCCCAGACTTTGAGACCATTAAAAACTCTCCTCACTTGCCAATCTCTTAGTAACCAGTTGTGGTTTTTGTTGTTGTTGTTTTTGTTTTTGTTTGTTTTGATTTTTTTTTTTTGGCTTCTCAGTCTCTTGACTGAAAGTTACAGATTGATAAATATTCCAACTGGGCAGGTAACAGTGAATGTTGAGCTTATCTCTCTGTTCTTCCTTTCTCTGTGGAATCATGGCTTCTCAAATCCTAATTGTTTTGATTGCTTTCTGCTGTATTCAAATATGTATAATACATATATATATTCAATTTTCCTGATTTTTTCATTTTTCTATACTAAAAGATATAGTCTTATGCTTGTTAGTCTATGTTGTCAGAAAAACAAATCCTCTTTATTTTAATTTGCGTATTCATTTTCTATAGTGAGGTTGAAGATATTTTTATATATTAACTGGCCATTATGTTTTCTTCTCTGCAAATCCTTTGCACACTGTTTATTAGGTTGTCTTTTGGTTTATAATACATGAAGAACTCCAGATACTACTTGGGAATAGGGGTGTTAATATATCTGCAATATCTTCTTCCAGTATGTGACTTGTCTTTCCTTTTTATGTTGCCTTTTGTCAGGCAGAAGCTTTAAATTTAAATAGAAAAATTTAAAACATCTTTTCTTTATAGTTTGTAGATTTTGTATTGGTTTAATAAATTCTTCTGTATCTTGATATCCTAAGGACATTTTCTCAAGTTTTCTCTTAAAAGTTTTGCCATTTTAATTTTCATATTTAGGTCTTTAATATATCAGGAATTTATGTTTTCTGCATTGTATTTTGTAGGGTAGTCAATTTTTCTAATACCATGGATAAAATTCTAATCATTTTTCAACTTTTTCATAATTCCACTCTCTGTTTTCTTTCTTCTTAAGTTAATTATATTATTTTACATTCACTATTTTTATTAATTTAGTTTTATTTTCAGATAAACTTCTTAAGGACAGTGATCACATCTTAGAATTCTTTGAACTTCTCTATCTTCTCAACTTCATAAAATTTAAATACCAGAAAATACATGTTAATGGATATATTGATCTAGATTGATTGATGCTGTATATTGATGAACAACATAACACTTTCCAGCTAATATCACAAAATTTACACTCATAATTTCTAACTATAAAGTCTAAAAAAAAATTCTAACATGTGCAAGAAAGTACTTACTTATGTTGACTTTAAAATATAGCCCTAGAAAAATAATAATATCAACCTAATCAAAACCAACATATGAATTCCTGATTATGTGCCTGGCAATGTTTTAAAACCTTTGTATGTATTAAATCACGAGAAAACCAGGAACCAAGTTACTATTATTGTCAACTTTTTTCAGATGAGAAAAGTGAAACACATTGTGGTGAATTTTTACTTAAATTTATAAGGATAGGCAATGCAGGCCCACTTTACCTAAATTCACTTAATTTTTAACTTGTAAAATAAATGAAGTATTGCTGCTACATAACTTCCCAGTGAACATCGCACTCTAAGTATTGACTTCTGAATATGTTACTAAGTAAAAGTATTTTCTGCGTGAGGTATGTTCATGTTTTTATTTCCATATGCAAATGCTGCTATCATAATTATTAATAATTTTCTGGAAGCCTGCCATGTTTGTGGTATCGTGCAAGGTGTTAAAACTATCTATGATTTTCTTGAGGAATCCGCATGAAACATTTCGCGTGTCTGACTTTCACTCTTCTTTCTTTGATAATGGCTGCATTTCAAGGGATAATGCACTTTATGCTCAGCTAAGGCGATAAAGACACATTTCACATAAATGGAAGAAAGAGCATTTAATGAATTGAGCGCTATGCATGTGAAAGCCAGCAGCAATATTAGCAATGGTGTTTATTTTATAGCCCAGAAACTGCATTTTAAATGCTAGTATATGTTTATATGACAGTTCTATTAAATATAAAAAGTCCCATTACAAGGAAAGTCCTTTACATGGGCTTTTTATATGGTCTAAATAGCATACCCAGCCCTGCAACTCCTCATGTCAGACATTTTTAGAACCTTATTTATGTTAAAGCCATAACAAACTAGCAACTAGAAAACTATAATGGGCACAAACGGCTAATAAAAATGAGATTGTTGAAAATACTTCTTAATAGCAACTTAGGAGGAATCCTGATAAAGTCAAGGCTCACTGTCTCTGGAAGCCTGCCACCTCAGTAATCACAGACATTTGGCCACAGGTACTCCTCCATTCCATCTTCCTTGACTTCTTGGCTGGAAACAAAACAGCGAACGTACTTTGAGATTGGTATTTGCCCTGTTTTTCCTTCTAGTGCCTACTGAACAAGAGAGGCTCTGGAAAAAAAATCCTAGGATCTTATTGCTTCCTGTGTTAATTATTCACTGGATGGCTTGTCTAGAGAAGCCAGGCAGATGCTCAGAAATTAGTCAGGGGTGGCAGGAAGCCAGGATGCTTTCTGGCTCTGTGTGTGTTCACAGATCTGCATATGTGTGTAAACATGTGCATGTGCATTAGGCATGGAAGACCCAGTCTCTTGAAATCTGGATCACTTCTCAGCTGAACTGCTGTGTTTAGATGAGCAGGCTAAAAGGAGCAGATCAAAACCTTTATTTACAAAGTAAAATCTATTTAATCTGGGGTAGATATCAGCTCTATGGGCAAACATGTTGAGCCAAAGTCATTTTTATGGCTACGTCTTGTAGAAATCTGAAATCTGGCCATCTGTATGAGCAGAGAAAAAATTCCCACAAAAGAGGGGGCTGGTCAAGTGTGAAATGCTGCTTGAATCACCCAAAACCAGTATGTGTTTATATAAGCAAGAGTGTAAAGGAATGGAGGGAGAATGCCTTAAAGTTCTCAGCTGGTGGGAATCTCCTAGCTTGCTTGGCTCACTCAGGCCCTGGTGGTGTACTGGTGGGGCAGGAACCGAGCAGACATCTGGGGCAGCCTAAGGGACCCTGGGGGTAATGTAGGGATGTTGGAAACCTAGGAATATATTTTGAAAATGACTCACCTGCTATAATTGTGCATGCCATGATGGATGGTCCACAAACCCATCCATTTTTGGAGTTGGGTGCCACCTTGGCAGTTAGCAACATTTGTTTCTCATTCAACATGGGAATTCTTTACACACCACCCCTGACTATGGTATCCCAGTCTATTTTTGAACCCTTAGTGTTGGGAAGCTCATGACCTTGAATTACATCCAGCTTCAGTTGTAAGGAAATTCTTTACAAGGCAGTTCCCAACCCATGTATGCTTAATTTATGTAAGTATGTCACTTACATGAAAATGGCCACCCAAGAACAGCTGGCTCATCTAATAAGCTTCCCACTGCCATTCTTAGACGTTCCCTCTCTGATAGAAAAATTACTAATGTATAACTATAAATTTATCTTCAGCCTGTATTATTATGCTCAATTCCTGAGGCTTTCTTGTGCTGAGGGAGGTGGATGAAGAAAAGAGCTGTAAGAAACCTGGAGACTATAGGTTTATTTACTTTAGAAGGGCAAGGAGCCCTTTATGGAGGACAAGAAAGGATCCAGAGAACAGGAGGCAGGGACCAGGGTGAGAGCTGTAAAACAGGAGTTTTGTGCAAAGAGATATGAGGGCAATTCCCTGAGGTTCTAGACTTTGGGAAACACAAGCGAAGAAGATTTTAGGCACTTTGACATGTGTCATGCAGTGTTATTCTCTCTTTGGCTTTTGAAATACATTGGTAAAGAACTTATCAAGTCACTTCGAGTCTGATTTTTGTTACTTCTGGATGCAGTCTTTCACCTGAGGCAGCCTACTTGTCCCACGTTTCCTTCAGGCCACTTGAGGTCCAATCTCTACTTCTATGCCCACCTCATGAGAATCCTTTACCTTGGGAAGACCCCTTTTTTTTTTTTTACTCAAATTTCTGCTTTAGTCTTTTTTTTGGAAGATGGCTGGCAGAATGGTAAGAACAGCCAAAAATCATCAGAACGAATGCTAAGTTCCAGGAAACAGCTTCTCCCGCTGTTGTACGCTGGTACAGTGTTGTTCCTGCTTTAATCGCTACAAAAGAGGGAGGTGCAACACCTAGAAAAGTGCCGATAAAAAAAACTTTCAATGGCACATTTCTCACAGGAGAGGTAATATTAATAAACCAATTAGGCAGAAATGGTGTTATTCTAAAAAATATAATGTAGTTAATAAGATGTTCTCTATGACGTTCAACCTGCTGTGACCAATTCACTGCTTTCTCTGTTAAGTATTTGTATACAACAGGTCTCCCAACTAAATAGGAAAGCATATAGCAGAAAGAGGCACCAAGTCCCTAACACAAGCAAACAAGAAATAAAGCTAGAGGAAAGGGATAAAGAAAACCTGAGAGTTATACTGAGAAATATAGAGCCTGGAATAGCAAACGTTTGCAAGAAAGTATATGTAGCAAAATAAGCTACAAGCACTTGTACATAAAAGTTGTCCTTATATTTGGATAAAACTTTTCCTAGAGCCTTGGCATCATCCATATCTCAGGGAACCTTCATATTCACTCTTTCTTCTTCACTAAGCTGAGGAAAATTTTTATATACCAAAAACATAACAAAAGCTGCAGATAAGAAAATGGACACCAATATAAGGAGCGACATTCTTGCGGACCCAGCTTCTGCCCAGGCTTTCTCCTTCAGGTGATCTCCGCCACCAGGAGCTGCGGGACCCCTCGTCCCCATTTCCCTGACCCTCGCTGGGGTCATGCGGAGTGCCGCTGTCTGCCATCGTTCGGTGACTCTGCCTTTCGCCATGGCTGCTAAAAGGACCTGGGGAAGACCCTTTTGAAAGCAAGTAGAGCAAGAGGAAATCACATCAACATCTTGTGAATTTGAAAAATTCAGTCTCCATGAGTCTGATCACCTCTAACCTGTGAACAACATGTTTCTAAAATTTCAGAACTGAGGGCCTGCTTTTGAGAAGCTACAGCTCCACATATTGTAGTTTCAAGCATCTGTGAAGGGGTGGTGTCAATGAGGTGGGAGGGGAACTGAGGTTGATTGGAGGCTGCCCAGACATTGCTTCATGCTGGGCCATGCTCTTGGAAGTCACAAAGACTTGGACACTGAAGTTCACAGCTTTGGAGTTGATCAGACTCAGAAAGACTAACTCCTGTTTCTCAAATTCACAAGCTATTGATGCATAAACTAGAATGCCAGCAGTTTAGTATAATATAATTGCTGGCCATTGAACTCAACCGGAAAGTAACACAGAAAATCTACTAATTCGGTTACTCTGTGAGTGTGGGATTAGAGCAAGTGGAGCTAGTAGAAGCTTGTTTTATAAATTCACAACTGTAAAAGACAGAGACTTGCTGAGAGTAAGGGGGCAGCTTGATCGAGTCAGTTTATATTATGTCATTTGGCCCCTTGCCAGTCACTCGTCCATCCTCAACTTCTTTCTGCTGATACAACTATTTCAGCTATGTTAATACTACTGATTAGTTGTAATTTAATGCCCCATTCCAATTTCAGTTTTGGAGACATGTCTATTTATTATTGTGCTTTTTAATGTTTTATTCTTTACTCAATTAAAAAAATTTTTTTTCTTATTTTGACTTTATAATCATTCCAAAGACCAAATATTTTATTTGAATTTTTATTTAGTATTATTGTAGTATGTTAAATAGAACAAAGTTGCATGAAAAAAGCAATTAATAATCTTATTCTCACCATGTTTTTCAAAACCCACCTCCAGTAGATAAGTAATTTATCATTCCTCTGTGTTCACACAAACCTATGTACACATGTACTGTGTTTTAAAATGAAAGCATATTTACTCATTAATCTGTATCCTGCCTTTTCTACTTAATATATTATGGGTAGCTCTCCAGGGCTTCCCTCTAACTCACTATTTAAGGGCTGCACAAGCTTCCATCTTATTGATTTATTTAATTAGCTTTTATTGATGAACATTCAGATTATTTCCAAAGTTTTGCCTCTATCAACAATATTTTAAAAAACACTCTTGTGCAATAATCTTTTTTTTTTTTTCCTGAATTAAAGAATCTCAACTGTGTCATGACTGGGTCTATAGTTACATAGTTTGTATTTTAATATTTATAGACTCCTTTCTTTAAACACTTCCTAAACCAGGGCATGCAAGGACTCATTTCTTCACAATTTCAATAGCACTGGAAATTATCAGTCTTTGTGATTTTTGCTATTCTGATGCTTTATGTTGCATTTCCCTCTTTACTAGTAAATTGGAATTTTTCTTTTCTTGTTTTTAAAGTTATTTACACTTATTTATGGGTGTCTTGCCTATTTTTCTATGGGGCAATTTGAATCAATTTGTAGATATTCTTTCCTGTTTCTTCTGGACTTGCTGTGTTTTTTCCATTCTTTATTGTTCCCTTCCTTCTTACCTTTCTTCATTTTTTCCTTCTTCTCTCCCTCCCTCCCTCCCTTCCTTCCTTCCTCCGTTCCTCTGTTTTTCTCTTTGAGTTTGTTTGTGGTGTCTTTTGTTATTCATCTCAAAATTTTTATGCGGCAAAAGAAAATATGCCTGTCTTTTCTTACATGAGTCTCTATCTCGTTTAATAGGGTCTTCCCCACTCCACTACAGTTATGCGATTTCATTACGATGCTGGAGGTTCCAGTATTATACCAAATGCTCGTGTGAGTTAAGCCACAATAAGGATATACAGCATAAGGCCTACTGAGTCTCCCCCCCCCCTTTTTTTCACTACTCTAATACAAGACAAGCAGAAAACCCTTTACAGAAAAATAAATACGCAAACAATTATTTAATGTTACATCCTAGAATATTTCCAATATTGACAATTCTTCTAACCTATGGTATCTTTACCTGTAAAGCAAGACAGTTTTGTCAACTCTGGTGTCACCTTTCTTACTAAACTTTCATGATTTTTCAAACAGTACTACCAGTGCTTAGAGTCTAAATACAGTTATATATTCAAATAGTCTCTTATTTTCTTATTCCCCATCTTAAGCTTTAATTTCTTATTAACCAAGTTGGTTTGTCCTGTTCCTACCAGAGACTGTTCTTTTTGATAGACTTCTTCAAACACTAGAGCTTCTGACTATGGAATAGCAAGAGTCTTCTATATGAGTTACACCAGTTGTAAACTTCTAGTTGTCTGTAAATTTAATTTCTGATTGCAAGTGCTAGCATCATAATATTTTTGGTGAAAGGCTATGTTTTACATTTTGTGGGTTATAAGATCTCTGAATCTACCGGAATAACTACAACAATTTCAAAAAGAAAGACAAAGTTAGAGGATTAACACTACCTGATTTTAAGACTTATTATAAAGCTATAGTAATCAAGACAGTGTGGTATTGGTGTGAAGATAGAGAAATAGAACAATGGAGCAGAACAGAGAGTCTAGAAAATGGCCTACATATAATGGACAACTGATTTTCAACAAAGGTGCAAAATTAATTCAATGGTGAAAGGATAGACTTCAAAAAAAGGTGCTGAGACAATCGATATCCATATGCCAAAAAAGAGAGAACAAAATGAATTTTTACCATACCTTGCACCATCTGCAAAAATTAACTCAAAACACATAAACCTAAATACAAAGCCTAAAATTATATAAATTCTAGAAGAAAACATAGGAGAAAACTTTGTGACCTTGGGTTAGGCAAGTATTTCTTAGATGTAACACCAAAAATCACAATCTATAAAAGAAAACAAATTGACGTTGAACTTGATAAATGAAATAAAAAAACTTTGGTTTTTGAATGCCGCTCTTAAGAGATTTAAAAGACAAAAATGATAAAATCTTTTCAAAGCATCCATCTGATAAAGGACTAGTATCTAGGATATATAAAGAACTCTCAAAATTCAATAGTAAGCAAACAAACGACCCATTTGAAAATGGCAAAAGTTTGAAAATATCTTCACCTAAGAAGATATTTGAATGGCAAATAAGCACAAGAAAAAATTGTCAATATCATTAGGGAAAAGCAAATTAAAACCACAATGAGATACCACTGCATACCTATCAAAATGGCTAATGTTAAAAAGGCTGACCATACCAGTGTTGGTGAGGACTGGAACCCTTACACACTAGTGGTTGGAATGTAAATTGGTACAACCACTTTGGAAAACAAGTAGGCCATTTCTTTAAAAGTTAAACATATACCTACCATATGATCCAGCTCTTTTACTTCTAGATACCCAAGAGAAATGAAAGCACCCATCCACATAAAAATTTGGCACAAATGTCCACTGTTACTTTATCTATACTAAGCAAAAAGTGGAAACAACTCAAATGTCCATCAATTGGTGAACTGTGATATATCCAATCAATGAAATGCTACGCGGTAGTGAAAATGAATGGACTATTGACATATGCCACAAAATGAATGAATCTCAAAATAATTATGCTGAGTGAAAGAAGTCAGCTGAGAAAAAGCACGTACTGTGTGATTCCATTTTTACAAAATTCTAAGAAATGTAACCTAATGTATACAGATGAGAGCAGATCAGTGTTGCCTGGAGAAGGGAGGGATTACAAAGTGGTACAGAGAAACTTGTGGTGGTGGTTTGAATTCTACACTTTAAATATGTGCAGTTTATGTATATCAGTATATCAACTATACTTCAAAAAAGATGTTCAAAAAAATCTCTGAATGACATACCTTATCAGAGATTTACCTTTAAATGCACTTAAATTTTTTTTTTAAATATATTTTTATTACAGAAGTTGTAATGTTCTTATAAAACAATCATGCACATGTGTAGAATTCCCATATAACACCCCTTCATCAACATACCACACAGTTGTGGAACATTTGTTACAGATTATGAGATAATGTCATCAGACTATTACCACTAACTATGGTCCATAGCATACATATGGCATATTTTTTCCATACCCCCTATTATTAACATAGTATATCTTTGGCATTGATGCAAGAATATTGCAGTATTGCTGTTAACTATAGTCTATAGGGTACATTAATTGTGTTTTTCCCATACTTCTCCACATTCCCACCACCCTGCAATAATGACATACATCCATTCTAGTTCACAGAAGGACGTTCTTGCATTTGTACCATCAACCACAATTCTCATCCACTTCTGGGTTCACTGTGTTCTTCAGTCCCTGGATAATTCTCTAGCTTTCTTTCAATTGACATTTACATCCCTAGACGACCCTTTTCAGCCACAATCCCATTTATAAACCAGCTGCTACTCATTATAATGTGTTACCATGAACTCTATCCATTTCTACTTTTAAGGTCAAGCTAATTAAAAATTCTAAGTACATTAAGCCTCAGTACCCCTTCTCAGCTCTCATCCTATCTTCTAGTAATCTGTACTCTAGGTTTTAACTCCATGCATTTATTCTTTGTATTTAGTTCATATTAGTGAGTCCATTCAATATTTGTCCTTTTGTGTCTGGCTTATTTCACTTAACATAATGTTGAAGACGTTATTTTTAACTAATGTGGCCACCTGAATCAGGATGGGTCGTACTCCTATTACTGGAGGCCTTACAAGGAGAAAGCCACTGGGAGAAGCCAGAAGCCTGCAGTCAGTGGGAACAATATCAGTAGTCCATTTCAGTCTGCATCTTATCTCCTTTAAGAATCCACCACCTACCACTAGGTCTTGAAGATATTTTCCTACATTTTCTTCTAGAAGCTTTATGGTTCTTGCTTTTATATTTAGGTTTTTTATTCATTTTGAGTTAATTTTTGTATAAGATGTGAGATAGGGATCCTCTTTCCTTCTTTTGCTATGGATACCCAGTTTAATCAGCACCATTTGTTGGATAGATTGCTCTGCCTGAGCTGGGTGAGTTTGATAGGCTAATAAAAGTTCACTTGACCATAGATGTGAGGGTCTGTTTCTGAACCATCAGTTTGGTTCTATTGGTCTATGTGTCTGTCTGTATGCCAGTACCATGCTGTTTTTTACCACTGTAGCTTGGTAATATGATTTAAAGTTCAGCAATGAGAGTCTTCCAACTTTGGTTTTCCTTTTAAAAATGTTCCTGGCTATTCAGGACCCCTTACCCTTCCAAATAAATTTGATAATCATGTTTTCCATTTATTTTTAAAATGCTGGTGGAAATTTTATTGGGATTGCATTGAATCTGTATATCAATTTGAGTAGAATTGACATCTTAATGATATTTATTCTTCCAATCTGTGAGCATGGAATGTTCTTCCAATTATTTAGGACTTTTAAAAATTTCTTTTAACAATTAGTTGTAGTTTTCTGAATACAAGTGCTTTACATCTTTTGTTAGGTTTATTCCTAAATATTTGGCTTTTATCTGTCATATTTTATTTTTCACTACTCTTTCGACACTTTTAATTACTTTTATTGACATGATCTTCATTTCTAGGCTCTCTTCCAGTCCCCTCTCTCCTGTGTTTTCTTTCCAGGCTGTAGCACATCCTTTAGTATTTCCTGCAAAGAGGGTCTCTTGGTTACAAACTCTCTCAATTTCTGTTTATCTGGGAATATTCTAAACTCACCCTCATTTTTGAAAGACAATCTTGCCGGATATAAGATCCTTGGCTGGAAGTTTTTCTCTTGCAGTATCTTAAATATATCATACCACTGTCTTCTTGCCTCCATGGTTTCTGGTGAGAAATCAGCACTTAATCTTATTGGGTGTAGCCGTTGGCCAATTTGATGTAATTATGAATTCCAAAATTATAATTGGATTATGCTTGTAAACTGATCTGTTAATCTGGGCACGATTAAGTTATGATTAGGGCATTGACTAGTCCACATCAGTAGGGCATTGAGCCCCACCCCTTGGTGGGTGGGGCAATTGAATATAAAAGGCAAGGCAAAGGACAGAGGAAGTTTTTGAGAAGCGGTTTTGATGTTGGAGAGAAGGCCCCAGGAATAGAGAAGCGAGCCGTTCGCCTGATCGTCTACAGCTGACCTTGCGGAGGAAACAGGCGCTAAGCCTGGAGAGAAATGCTGCCCTGGGAAGAGAGGAACCCAAGAAGCCTGAACCCTGGCAAATGTTGGCAGCTGTCTTGCTCCAACATGTGGCAATGGACTTTGGTGAGAGAAGAAAGTTATGCTTTCTGGCCTGGTAACTGTGGACTTCTACCCCAAATAAATACCCTTTATAAAGACCAACCTATTTTTGGTATTTCACATTAGCGCCCCTTTGGCTGACTAATACATTGGGTATCCCTTATATGCTATGCATTGCTTTTCTCTTGCTGCTCTCAGAATTCTCTCTTTGTCTTTGACTTTTGACATTCTGATTAGGATGTGTCTTGGTGTTGGCCTATTCAGATTTTTTGGTTGGAGTACGTCGTGCTTCTTGGACATGTATATCTATGTTCTTCAATAGGGTCAGGAAATTTTCTACCATTATTTCTTCAAATATTCCTTCTGCCCCTTTTCCCTTCTCTTCTCCTTCTGGGACACCAATGACACATATGTTTGCACATCTCTTGCTGTCTTTAGTTCCCCGAGATTTTGTTCAAGTTTTTCCAAACTTTTCTTCATCTGTTCTTTTGTATGTTCACTTTCAGAGGCAATTTCTTCAAACTCACCAATCCTTTCTTCTACCTCCTCAAATCTGCTATTATATGATTCCAGTGTATTTTTAATTTCATTTATTGCACCTTTCATTCCCATAAGATCTGCTATTTTTCTATATATGCTTTCAAATTCTTTGTGCTCATCCAATGTCTTCTTAATATCCTTAATTTCTTTAGTCATCTCATTGAACTTATTAAGGAGATTTGTTTGATCATCTATGATTAGTTGTATCAACTCCTTTATGTCATGTGGAGGCTTATCGTGTTCCTTTAACTGGGCCATATCTTCTTGTTTCTTGGTGTGGATTGTAATTTTTTGTTGGTGTCTTGGCATTTGGCTTACTAGAGTATTTATTCTGGGTGCAGTTTTTCTCTTTAGTTTAGGACTTCCTACCCTTTCTCTCTTATTGGTTGTGTAGGAGCCAAGGATGTAGTTGGTGTTGTAAGCTGTGGAGGCTCAAGCTGCCCTTAGTGCCCCAAGGACTGATGAAGCTTCTCCCAAATTTCTCCTTTGCCAGGAGTAGGGACAGAGCCACAGCTGTGTGGAATAATCCAAGTCATGCAGGCCGAGACTGTAGTTGCCCAGAGAGACTGATGAAGCTTCACGCTCCTTTTTCCCCTGCCTGGGGCAGGGATGGAGCTGCAGGTGTGGGTAGCAATCTATGCAATGCAAGTTCAAGATGACTGCAGTTTCCCTGGTAGACTTCTGATTATTTAGTCTGTGTCAGCCAAATGTACCTGCAGTTACCCGGATAGGCTGTTGCAGGGCCCACCAGCTCCCTCCCTGCTAGAGGTGGGGCTGAAGCCTAGGCTGGGGCTGTAGGCCAATCTGGGTGAAAGAAACTGGTCTCTACCATCACTGTGATTTTCAGTCAGCCCAGTCCCCTCATGCTGGGAGTAGAGTAAAAATGGGCTACCAGCCTCCTTCTAACTCAGACAGGTTCAATATTCAGCTGTTCTTAGGGTTATATTTTAGCCAGCCGAACTGACTAATCAGTAGCTGAAATCGGTGGCCAACCGTCTCTTCCTTCTCTGTTTTTGGGAAATGGAGCTTCCAATTCCTGCTACAGAACAGCTCCTGGGGTGGCTTGCACTGCCAAAGCAGGATGATCACCAGCCTCTGTGGCATGGCCTGTAATTTCCCAGAGAGGCTGGTGCAGCTCCCCCCAGCTTTCTCCCTGTCCAAGGTGGGCCTGGGGCTTAAGCCAGAGCTGCAATCTGATCTAGATGGAAAGAAGCCAGTCCCTACCAGCACTGTGATTTTCAGTCAGCCCCGCTTCCCTCATGTTAGGTGCAGAGTTAAAATGGTGGCCACAGACCTCTTTCTGACTTGGACAGGTTCAAACTTTAGCTGTTATTAGGGTTATACTTTAGCTCTCCGAATTTACTAATCAGTATCTGAAGTCGGTGCCCAACCGTCTCTTCCTCCACCGTTTTGGGAAGTGGAACTTCCAATTCCAGCCACAGAATAGCTCTTGAGGCAGCTTGTGCCTCCAGTGGAGGATGGGCATCGGCCTCCCAGGCGTGGAGGGCTCTACTTAACGAATCTTCTCTGAAGATGGGCAGTTTCCTCCTTCCACTCTTTCAAGGATGCTGCAGGATGCACTTCTGATCTCCTGGAGCCCCCAAACAAATCCTTTAGTTAGCTCTGGGTGATTACTAACTGCCCTGTAGCAGGAGCTGATTCTAGGAGGACCTTACTCTGCCGCCATCTTGCCGGTTGTCCTTTAAATGCACTTTTAAACGCCCCCTAAAGCATTCAGGCCTGGCAAAGGGGTGAGCCCCCAGTCAGCCCAGTGACAGCAGCCCCCATTCCCTCAGGTTTCCTCTTTCATCCCGTCTGGGCATCTCCCTAGCTTTGAGGTCTGGGTCCTGCCGTGCTGCTGCTGTCTTTTTCTCTCTCAGCTGTTTTTCTCAGGGTTTAAGTTCTCAATGAGGTCCTTTCAGAAAAGATATGTGTGAAACTATATCTATATGTGTTTTTTGTCAGATTGCAGTTTTAACTTTAGTTTTTGTATTGACAGTTTGGAAGTGAGAGAATTAGCAGAGTTGGAGAGCATTCTTTCTAATGAAAATTAATGGAATTAGACAGACTTTATTAAAATCTGGTCAAAAAAATAAAAAGTGAGGAGGGCTGGCCCATGGATCCCAGCTGGTTCCTGCCTAAACTGCAGCTCACAGTCAGTACCCAAGTTACAAGACTGTTCCTTCTGTGGAAACCATCCACTAGCTCCAGGGGCCAGAAGCAGCAAAATCCACGGGCAACAAGATGCCGGTTCTACTGTGAAACTCAGCCCTGCTCTCCTGTTTCTGGCTTACCACTGCATGCCCCTGCCTCCGGTGGCCCCATCTTTATCTCTTTCTGTGTGACTGTGTGTGGTCTCCCTCCTGTAGTAAGTTCTCCTCCCTCTTCTCTGACTTGCTTAACTATATCATGAAGTTAAAATTTGTTTTTACTGTTTTATTTACTGATTGGGATGTTTGAATTGCCTTTCTTAAAAGCAGATGAGTCATATATTTCATTCCTCTCAAAAAACCCACTCCAACTACAATGAAACAAATAAAATTGAGTTGCTTTTTGCATTTTACTTATACGGACTTCAATTTTCTTTTTTATGGACTTGCGGCACTGTCTGGTCCCCTGCTACAAGGCTGTCGTAAAGTAGCAAACAATTTGGGAAGTAATTATGGTTCATAGAATTGGTCGTAGGGGATGTCAGAAAGTGTATTACCATAGAATTGACAGTGTGTGTTAGCATTTGCTATTTTTCCCTTTTAAGCTGTTTTTACCTGTCTATTTTGATGGTGACTTAAAAAAAAATCATCAAAATAAAACTGAGCCTATGTATTTTAGAAAGCTTGTTTTGTTTTGTTTTTTAAAAATTGTAAGCTTCCAAAACTGATTTGGCAAAATCCATTTAGATTATGAAATCAGTAATGGCCAATGGGAAACAAGCATTTTTCTAAAGTTGGTTTTGGCCACTTTTCTCATCTTTGGTGAAGTCCATTGTGATTCCACTATTAGCCTGAGAGAAAATAAAAAACACTGTATTTAGAATTTCCATGTCACACAATATAAGACTGCTGAGCTTCTAAGAAGGCTTATTTTATAAACTATCACTATTCATCTGTGAGTCTAGTATTCTACCAGATAAAACCCGAAACCATGAATTATGGACTTTTCAACAATTAAAGCGCAATGCGAAATAATAACAGAGCAAGGCAAATGAAAGAAAAGTTACACGAGTTTTGAAAACTTTAAGCAAAAATATTCTAAAACGATTTAGTCCATTTTGCAAATTTAGGGAAAAAATAGTTGCTTGCCGTCCTGCACCTCTGCTTCGATATTACGTTTTATCATTTTAAGCACAGCAAATAAACAGTACAAGACAAGGGAAGTTCTTTTGAAATACAAGTTGGAGAGGACTTTCTTTTGCAGTCCTTATTGTATCATCATCTCTTTCCAACTTTGCTCTTACTCTGTGACTTCCTGCTAAAGGGCGGTTATAAAATTTCCAGACTTCCACCCACCTGCAGCAGCAAGATTTAAAGATGGGAGTCATTCCAGGAGAGTTCAGCTACTTTCCCACTGACCTTTGGGGATATAAAACAGCCTCTCAGTGACAACGAGAGGCAGGGCCCCTTTAATAATAGCTGACCCATCAGAAGGAGCTCTCACCTGCATCCCCTCTCTAACCCATTGGCTTTCCTACCCACATGAATAAACAATGATATTTGAGCAATTAATAATATCGCTTGAGCGGATGATAGAAGGGTTATGTCTAATTCAGAACAAGAAGAGGTCACGAGTGGGACGGGGAGAAATCTCGAGAGCAGTTTGAGTTAGAACTGATTTCAGTTTAGGTTGTTCTCCCTCTGTAAGGAAGACCCAGCAGGCATCTTTACTTGCAGTAGATGTGGGATCTCCAAGCAAGACCCTAATTCCTCACACCTATCTAAGAAGAGGACCTGGAGCTGCAGCCTTCCCCGCAGTCCTTAACTTCAAGGACCTCTTGGCAGCAGGAGCTCTTGTGTGTCCTTTCTCTATGACTAAAGTCACCACTAGGAGGAAGAGATAGGGCAGAGGTGGCCAGGTCTTGACCCTTGGATTGAGACTCAGCCCTAGAATTCTTTACTGTGTAGTCTTCTTTGCCTTTATAAACTCAAGACTGTAGCCCCTACCCATGCGACCACCACCTACGCTGTACCCAGACCTCAGCGTGAGCTTTGTTCATCTACAAGGCAGAGAAGATCCTTGTCAACCCTCTCCCCTTGTTGGGAATGGTCTGAGCTCAAAGACACTTGCCATATCAAATGGGCACCAATCTTGGAAGGGGCAGGTTCAGGCTGTCTAGGCTGGGTACCTTTCCTTTTATATGGAGATAGATTTCTTTATGGATTCACTTTTCTAATATTTTATTTGGATTTGTTTTATGTAAGATTTTATTAAAATAATTTTTATTAAAGAAGTTGTAGATTTACAGAGAAATCATGCAGATGATACAGAGTTCCCATATACTACTGCCCATTAGTAACACATTATAATTGTGCTATTAACAGTGGTCCATAGTATACATTAGGGTTCTCTGTGTTATATAGCTCTATGTTGTTGTTTTTTTAAATTTTTCTGGTACCATATATACAACCTAAAGTTTCCCCTTTTAACCACATTCAAATATAAAATTCAGTGCTGTTAGTTATGTTCACAATGTTGTGCTACCATCACCACCATCCCTTAAAAAAACGTTTCCATCACTCCCCCAAAATATGGAAGCCTTACAAATCTGCATGTCATCCTTGCACAGGGGCCATGCTAATCTTCTCTGTATCATTCCAAGTTTAGTATGTGTGCTGCTGAAGTGAGCACTAGGAGGCTTCCTAATATTATTTTAATAATAGTTACTGGTTGAGGGCTTTCTCAGCTCCAGGTGCTTTACCTGTGTTGTCTTCAGTCCTTACATATCGTGCTAGGTAGCTAGGAATTCACTCTCTGAACAAATACTTATAGACAGCCTACCCTGTGTTGGGTCAACAGCTTAATTATGGGGACACAGTTGAGAACAAATCAGAGATAATCCTGGCCATCTTGGAGCCCATGTTCCACCTAAACATTCTCTTCATGTTACAAATGGCAAAACCCGGACTCAGAAAGTATAACCAACTTATACAAGGACAGGGCAAAAATGGAGGAGCTGGGATGGATTTGAATCCAGATTCTTTTGACACGGATATTTTTCTTTTAAGTTCTGCAATAGCAATTTTAACCTTTTTCCCTAATATTACACATGTCATCTTTGTCATCCACTCTACAATGTGCTATCATGGGCTGGGTTGTGTCACTGATAGAATAGCCATCGGTGTTTTTCTCTCCCATTCCAGTTTAGGAAAATGCACCTAGGAGAAAGTGGGTGTTATAGAGATAATCGAGAATCTGCTCTAGTTTATTTTATTTTAAATAAATCTTTCAAAAGCCTCCTTGATTTAATTATCACTGTTACAAACCTGGCATGTGAGTGTTACGCGCCTTCATTTCACAATTGATGGGCCATTTGCTAATCCTGTGCATGATCCTATGCTCTTCCCAGCAGGTCAGGGATGGGACACAGAGAAGGCACAACGATGCCCCGGATTATGGCTCTTCATCTCAGACTACAGAGTTATCTTGCACTTTGGGCATCATCCTTTCCTCTGTTTGGAGGCTTTAGGGGACAGGTTTGCTAGGACCCATTGGCTTGTCTCTCATTTTAGAACGCCAAAGAAGCTCCACATACACAACCTGGGGAGAGACTCCAGTATGGCAGGCTCATATTGGTCTTTCTGTGTCGTAAAGGACTCATCCAATGGACAGTGTTGTCTTGGGGCAAAATCAGAGGATCTCAGGACTCTAATAGATAGAGATAGAGATGGAGATAGAGATAGAGATAGATATATGTATGTATAAAACTGGATTTGGGGGTTGGCTGTATGGTTTAGAAGATTATTTGTAGGCTAATCCCTAATCTAGAGCCATAGCTCTCATTTGCATCAGCTGTTTTCTTAAGAAAACAATATTTAAATATCCCCCAAAAGTGATTTGACATGGAGGAAATACTTTCTTACATTTTGAAAGAAGGGGTATAAATTCTTTTATATGCATTTATGTATTTATTTATGCTAACAGGAGTAGTCATGGTAAGTAGAACCAGGATGGATTTTTTTTTGGGGGGGGATTGGAAAATATTGTATCAGTCATTTCAATAAAGGAGTAAGAAACTGGTGTAGGCGTTTCAAGCATATAGGATTTCAGTGCAAGGAATTAGGTGTTTACAAAATCACTGGGAAGGCTGGAGAAGCTAAAGCCAGGGAGGTACATGTGAACATTAGCTTTCAAGGTCACATAACTGCAGCTGCAACATAGGGGTCAGGACAGAGCTGCCACAACATCCCACACCTCCAAAACTGGTTGTTATGGGCTGATGTATGGCCCCAACACAGATACGTTGTGTTCAAATCCTAACTCCCATCATGTGGATGTGAAACCATCTGTAAATGGGATCTTTGAAGATGCAGCTAAACTGAATCAAGAGGAGCCTTAATCCAATACGACTGGGGTCTTTATAAGCAGAGGACAATTGGACACAGTGGTAGTGGGAAACAGACAGGAGAGAGATGGCCATGTGACAGAGGGAGAGACTGAGTTATAGACTGTTGGCAAGCCATGACCAGAACATGACAGAGAAAGCAAGGTCCTGGACACTTGATTTTGGACTTCTTAGTTCCAAACTGTGAGACGATAAATTCCTGTTGTTTAGGCCAATCAGCCCGTGGTATTTGTTTTAGCAGCCCTGGCAAAGGTAGACATGGTAACAGACAGTGGGCCAGAGAGCCATTCCCAGCCTCTCAGAGCTTGTGGCCAGCCAGGCTGGCTGCAGAAAGATGACCTGCCCCACCCTTCCACTTTCCAAATCTCATGGGAGCACTTCTCCTCGGCAGAACCTCAACCACATCCAGAACACAACATCAGCTCCCCAGTTGCAAGAGAGTCTCAGAAATGAAGTCTTTAGTCTTCTAAACCTGGAACACAAGGAAGAAGGTAGGGATGGGTGTGCAGTAGCTGCAGATGCTGTCCAGCACACATCTCTTGTCATGTCGTATTAAAAACAAAGCATTGCTCTAAGTATTAGTGCCTTAGTGTTAGTGTCAGTGTTCCTGACACAGCCAATGTACCACCAACAGATGAAACACTTCAACAGCCAAAAGCCACAGTTAATGCTTAGAAAGTTAACTACATTATATAAAAATTTAAAAAAATTATTCAACTCAGCTTTTCTTAAGAAATTATGTGATCACATAGTTTTAAATTCTTACCTCTATAATGCTTATGGATTAAATATTTTGACATGTCTTTGCATATAAATAGCTTGAAAGTATTGAGTGAAATGAACCATTAATTGAACCAAATAATTTAAATTCCCATTAAAAAAAAAATCCCACCCTTAGTTTTGTAATTAGACTAATATAACAATAAATCCGATAAATTCAGTGAGTTAAGTTTTCCTGTGGTTCAATTTCCTTTTTCTCCTTCTGTGACAAGATTCGGTAGCAAATGTATCTCAGAATGTTATTTTCAAGTGTGAGGCACAAAAAAGACTGAAGGGATGAATAGTATTACTTGGAGAATATTACAGGTATTAGTGTGGCCTTCTGCCTCCCCAGGACATAAACACTGAGGCAGAGATTTGTGCACAGGAGGTTCATTGGCAAGCACCCTTGGGAAAAAGGCCTGCAAGGGGTGAGGGAGCAGGGCTGGGCAGAGGGAGGAGTTGGACTGGGAAGCAGTTGCAACAGAGGCTTCAGCCCAACATTTGGTATTGGGGTGACTCTTCTGAGTTGTCCTGAATCATCACAAGGTTTGGCCCTTTGTACAGCTGTCTTGACCCCATTAGATGCGGGCAGCCCTCAGGGAGCGGACATAACCCTGGGTGAGCGGCTCCTCTGCAAAGGGCAGTAGCCAGAAAGGAGCTCAGTTGGGGTCCATTAACAGTCAACACTCCGGTATCTGGAAGAAGGTGTGCCTGAACCCTCAAGGCACCTCTGGCTGGAAAACACAACCTTCACCCCCATCTCCAACATACCACCCAACGAGAGACCAAGTCCCCAGTCTGCCCTTCTCATGGAAAGTATTCTTTGATTGGACACAGCAATACATTCTAACCCAAACCGTGATACAGTGCTCTGTCGAATTTTTAAAATAATAAATTCTATCTTTAGAGCAGTTTTAAATTTACAGATAAATTTCCCAGAAAATAGAACTCCAGATATTGCTCGCATTGACATCCTGCATTAGCACGGTACATTTGGTAGAAGTGATGTACATTATCAGTAACTGAAGTCTGTGGTTTACATTAGGGTTCACTCTTTGTGTTGTCCATTCTATGGGTTTTGACAAATGCATATTGACATGTATCCACCATCATGGCATCACACAGAATAGTTTCACTGCCCCATAAACGCCCTGTGTTCTGCCTATTCATCCCTTCCCTCCCCTCCCCACAGTCCCCAACCTGTGGCTGTCATGTTGAATTTTAAATATTGGGAAATATTCTGATTAGCTTGTATTGACAATGAAAAATAAGTGTTGTGGGGTATGCACAGTATACTATGTTTTTCTATCTGAAGACAGTTGTATATTTTTCATGCCTATCTTCTAGAAATTTAATTTTTATTCTGGGCTGGGATTCATGAATTAAAACAATTGTGTGTTCTTTTATTATTTGAAGCAGGTATACAGACAGCTTATATTCAATGCAACTTTGTATATCTTGTATGAGAAGAGATTTATTTTTAATCTGAAATGTCACATTATTATAAAAAATAAAAGCCCTGGATCTTTGAAAAACAGACTAGTTTTATTTCTGATATTAATCCAACATCTTAGAACCTTTAATGACCAAGATTCAGCTTTTATGAACTAGAAGTACAATACTGCCTGGCAAGTTAAAATTATAGGAAAAATATAATTTCTTATTTTATTTCTTAAGGAAAACATTAGAATTCAGTTAATATATAAAGCAATGCAATGAAAATGTTTAACATGAAATGGAGGCATAAAATTGATTTTGTGGAATATCAAACAGAAGGTCATGTAGCACAATTATGTAAGGAATTCACCCCCAGAATGAGAATATATGCATGTATAAACACTTAGATAAACATAGGCGTATAAAAGTCACTGATTTGATACATGGACCGCGTGAGTAATATATATCAATCTATGCTACAGAAGAAGAAACCATTTTGGTGGCAGTTAGAAAAGTTTCTTGAAGGAATAAAGTCAAGAGAGAGTTTAAAATAGATGCAGAAAAATAGGGAAGTACTTCAGATGAGGAAATTAGTTGGAAAGCCTGGGAATAAGAATCCTTTTAGATATGTCAGTCAGGATTGGAGATAATTCAGATTATGATGAATGTGTCAACTGCGGTAGGAATGGCAACTTTTTCTAGAGAATACTAATATGCTGACATTTTCTAGCATATTATAACACTAGGATATCTCTTGTTCACTAGACTTTGCCTTTTTTCCTTTTCTTAAAATATATCTTTTCTCCAGAGAGATTGCCATTACTGAACTTCATGGGAAATGATTTTCTCCTTTCTTCAAATTGTGCTTCAATCATCCTTGGATTTTTAAAAAATCTGACACACATTTGGCTGTGAATGAAGAACAGACTCACCAGTCACATAATTGTCTGAGACTCTAACAGTGATTCACTTGCACTAATATGATGAAGGAATGCTTATGTTTTAGATGAAAGTCAAGAATCCAAGGTTGAAAATCAATTTTTCATGACTCTGGAAAGGATTTTCCCAAAAATATTCCGTATCAAAAACAAGCAAATATGAGAACACTGGAATCCCCTTTTAAAATTAGCTTTGGAAGAAATATCCATTATTGAGATCTATTGTTTGTATCGTGGACACTTTATGGGATGTCAGTATTATTCTCTAGGTGACTCAAAGTAACTCACTGCATAAAATCAAGCCATACCATAATGGAATTATACTAAAGAAATATTACCATTATCACCAAAGAAATCTACGTTCAAATGCCTTTCCTGTGATTTTTCCAGGCCTACCAATCAACCCAGGAATCAAATCTGCTCAGTGTCATGGACTCCTGGTTTCCCACATCCACATCCCTGTGGCCCACCTGTGACTTCAGCTGCTCCTGCACTGCACAGTTCCAGGGGAACTCAGGGTCACTTTAACTGACAGTGTCCATCTCCCAGGGCATCACGCTTTTTGCTCTATGGTCTTCCTGCAGGAAAGTGCAGTCCATGCCTGTGGGGGAGTTTTATGCCCCAGGGACTTTCCTCAACCAATGGGGAACAGGAGGTGGTGGGTAAATCTTCTTCCCATCCTTAAGCGGGACAATTCTCAGAAGTGTTCTACACTTTTTCCAGTTAGTCCCAGAGGAATTGAGTCCATTAGCCAAAGTAGCAAGTCAAAGGTGCATCTTTAGGTTGCCTTTTTCCCTTTCGCTGCCTCATACTCTACTACCTCACCTTTGTTTCTGGGACCAAATCCCATATAAACTACCTGCTGTTTCAGATCTCTTTTTGGGGTTCTTGGACTAACACACATCTCTTCCTTCTTCTCCTCCTCCTCCCCCCATTCTCATTGGGATGATGATGATGATGATGATACTATTCCAGCATCTCAAAGTCCTTCCTGCTTAAATTTAGCAAATATTAAGTTTCTTTGTGTACTTGGGTCTATTTCTGGAATCTGTTTTGTTCCACTGATAAATTTTTGTTTTCCATTTTTGCTCTTTTTCAAGATGTTTGTGTATTTCCTAGTCATTTCTTATTTTCATAAGAATTTTCGGTTAATATTTTCCAATTTTAAGATAAAACACATTGTGGTTGTAATAAAAAATTATTAGATTGACATTAAATTTACATATTAATTTGGGAAAGATTGCATTTTAAAACTTAAGTTGTTTCATTAAGAAACAAAGTGCTTTCTGAAGTATTCAGATATTACCATTTTATAGTTTTCTTTAAGTTCTATAACTTATATAAAATATTCACAGGCATTTTTTCATTTGGCTGGTTGTTAATAATTGATGTTTGTTATTCAGTTTCAATCTTTAATTGGCTGCTAGTATAGAGAAAATTTGTTTTGGTGATTTTTTCCTTCTATCTGGCTACTTTGCTAAGTTCTTTAAACAGTCTTTTAGGTATTCTGAGTTTGTAATCCTATTATAGATGTATTATAGATAACTTTGCCTCCTCTTCTTTAATAATTATATTGGTTATTACAATTTATTTTCTCATTGCAGTTTCTATAGCCTCCCAAATTAAATTGAATTATGGTGGTATTAGTAGGTGTGGTAAATTGAATTATGTACCCATAATTAAGAATAAAAGACATGTTCTTAATCTTAATCTGCATCCTTGTGCATTTGAACACATTTGTAAATAGGACCCCTTGAAAATGAATTATCAGTTAAGATGTGGACTCATTTGTGGATAGGATCTTCTAAGATCCCATTTAGGTATGGCCCAACTGAATCAAGGTGGGCCTTAAGCCATATTATTGGAAGCCTTTAGAAGCAGAGAAAATTCAGGTGCACTGAGTGAGAGAATACCACATGGGACGAACCAAGGGTATGGCCATGTGATGGAGGACTGCCTTCACCTGAGCACCTCTGGCCTTAGGAGAAAGCATGGCCTTTCTAAAGCCTTGATTTGAGACTTCTGGCCTTAGGAGAAAGCATGGCCTTTCTAAAGCCTTGATTTGAGACTTCTGGCCTCTGATTCTGAGTCAATAGATTATTTTGTATAAGTCATAGTATGGTATTTGTCCTAGCAGCCTGCAAACTAAGAGAGTAGGTGTCTCTTACTTAGTTCTGTTTCTTTGTGTGTGTGTAAATCACCTCAGTATTTAACTATTTCATAAGCTGAAGTTGTGGTAACTAGCTTTTATCACATTTAAGTAGTTTTCTATTTCAGGGGTTCTTAACAAGGGGTCTGTGAGTTTGAATTGAAATTCAAAAAACCATTATTCTTGTGGGTTGGTGCAGGTGTGATATATTTATTAAATAATATGCAGTATAGAGTGGACTTAATAAGGGGTCTGTGATTTTCACCTGACTGGCAAAGGGGTCCGTAGAACAAAAAAGTTTAAGAACCCCTGCATCTATTTCCATTTTATGTAGATTTTTTATTATGAGAGTTAACAAAATTT
Source organism: Tolypeutes matacus (assembly GCA_026826555.1). Taxonomy (NCBI): domain Eukaryota; kingdom Metazoa; phylum Chordata; class Mammalia; order Cingulata; family Chlamyphoridae; genus Tolypeutes; species Tolypeutes matacus. Next base: position 2,001,671 of record JAKSZT010000072.1, on the reverse strand, counting down.
TAGGATTGAGGGAGTGGTGTGGGGAGAATTCCTCAGAGTTGTTAACAAAGGGAAAGGGGCCAGTAAAATGGAAGCACTTGATGAAAACCAAAGAGATACATTATTTCTCAAGTTCCTGGATGAGGGGTTTTACATATGGAGAATATAGGCAAGAAACTGGCCAGAGAACAGGAGGGAGGGAGAGAAAGGAGCTTGAGGTCCCAGAAAACTCTGGCTTGGACACTGGAGATGCTTTCTTACATTTTGAACTACCTCAGACCTTTCTGTGAAAGAGATTGGAGATAAACTTAAACGGACAAATAGGAATTATGTTAGGTTTGAGATTGGCAGGCATGAATGACAGGATTGTGCCAGAAGTTTGAATAACTCAGAACAATGATCACAGACTGGGAAACAGGAAACTTGAAGGCATAAACTTGTCCAAGGACATAGAACTAACTAGCTGTGGAAACAGAATGCAATTCATAATAGATCTGCATGGAGGTCACTTAGCTTGTTCCAGTTTACCCAGATAAGAAATGGGTGTAGAATTCATATTAGGTAGGTCTGACTCCAAATCCCATGAAGAATAGCCTGATTGGAACATTTAAAACCTCTGATGTCAATAGCAGATCCAAAAATGTCCCATGGCTTTTGTCCTAAGTAGGTTCCAAGAATTTGTGTGTGTGTCTGTGTGTGTGTGTGTGTGTTTTGGGGAAGTTGTCTTTAAAAGGGTGTCAAACAGTCCTGAAGTATGGCCTACTACTAGCTTTCTCTTACCAAGCCTTAGTGCTTAATGTGAACTAAGGCAACCTGGGCTGTTGAAGATAACTGCTTTATTCACTTTGTGATAGGGATTAGCTGATACCATTCCTTTACCGATAGGTCGTGCACCTGGGTCACAGATGAAGCCTGAAACTGGAACTGAAAGTTAAGAATTAACAAATAACTATGATTATAAAATCATTATATAGATGCATTTGTATTATAAAATAACAAAAGGATAATATCTGAAATTGCTGGAACTGGCTGGAATTAGCCCAGACCTGCTACTGTGATGGTCACTCTAAACAGGTCTCACCCCTGTTTAGGGTTTCTCTAGACTAGCCTCACCTTTGTGTATACTTACTATTATGATGGTAAGTCTAGACTGAAATTACCTTTGTTTATGTTTATTTCAGAACCAGGCTCACCCTTGTGTATACTTACCATTGTCATAGTAACTACTCTAGTCTCCCCTGTTCAAATCCATAAAAATTCCTGTTTCCCATGGTTTGGGGAAAGTAGATTTGAGGCACCCCCATCTCCTGTCCTTCCACCAGCATTAATAAACCTGCTTTCTCTCATGACCATCCTAGAGTGGGATCCAATTCATCTGCTCTGGGCAAGGACCCAGAAGGATCACTGCTGGGTTTCCTTCAGAAGCAGTGCTGCACACAGGTTATAGTCCTGGGGCGAGGCTAGCTGGGTTTTCATTTTGGCCCTTTCATCTCTTGGTCATGGGACCCTGGGGAAATTATTGTACATCTCTGTGCTCTAGTTTTCTTTTCTGTAGAACTTTGTCAGTAGTGGTGCTTATCTCATAAACATTTTGTGTGGATTAAATGTGTTAATGTAGAAAAGTTTAGCATAGTGCCTGGCACATGCTAAAGGACATGATGAGGATCCTGCTAAGTGATTAGAATAGCCTTTGTTAATTGGTGCTACTGTGCTCATGGATGGTGAACAGCCAGTGTTCTCCAGAGAAACATACTCAGCTGGGTGTATATAAATTTTTAAGGAATTGGTCCCCACAGTTGTAGGATGGGCACGTCTGAGACTCATAGGGCAGGTCAGCAGGCTGGGCACTCCGGGAAGAATGATGTTGCATCCTTGAGTCCAAAATCAGTAAATTGGTAGGGGAAGCCACCAGGCTGGAACCTTGGAGAGGAGTAGAGGGTATAGTCTTGAGGTAGGATTCCTTCTTCTTTCTGGAACCCTTGGCTCCTTGCTTTCAAAGCCTTCAGCTGATTGGATGGAGGACACCCACATTATCCAGAGCAATCTCCTTTACTTAAAGCCAACTGATTACTGATGCTAATCCCATCTTCAAAATAACTCCACCAGAACATCTAGGCCAGTGCTTGACCAAACAACTGGACACCATAGATGATTCATACAATTAACCATCAAAGATGGCTACTATTATTCATTTTTCCAATCCCAACCCAGAACAGGAGCATGCATTTTCCCATTTTTGCATATTGATGAAATGAATGGCTTCATGGGAATTCCTAGCACCATGGTTCACTCCAGTGGTAGATGTTCTGGGGGGGGGGGGGGGGACATACTGTCAACAGTCCTCAAATCTCACTCTATAAGCCCTTCTAAATCATGAAGGTGGCACTGAGTGTGCCCTTGACCATTCTGGGCAGAATTACTATGAGAATTACTACCACTACACTCCTTCTCTCTCACTTCAAATGGTAGTAGGGGGCAACTAGATGTGTTTTTGCACACAGATTGCTAGATTACTTATGAGGCTCCTCTCGAGAAAGCTTTGTAAGCATCATAGGGCATTTATAATGCAAGTATTTCTTTCTACATCAATCTTCAATAGTTCTCTACCTGTTAGACTTTATGTTCTATTTAAAAAAAAATTTTTTTTTTAAAGAAGTCTTGGATAACATAAATATTACATCAAAAATATAGGGGAGTCCCATATACCTCACCCCCTTCCCCTCCCACATTTTCCCCCATTAACAACATCTTTCATTAGTGTGCTACATTTGTTACAATTGACGAACACATATTGATGTATCACTACTAACTACGGTCTATAGTTTACATTATGGTTTACACTTTGCACTGCACATTTTATAAGTTTTGACAAAATGTATAATGGCCTGTATCTATTGTTGCAATGTCATGCCGAACAATTCCAATGTCCAAAAAATACTCCATGTTACACCTATTCTTCCCTCTCCCTCCCCTCAGAAACTGTGGTGACCACTGCCTTTATATCAATGTTACAAGATTGATATAAAACATAAGTCTAGAAAAATAAGTCTACTTTAGTCCATAGTTGCATTCTCCTCTTCTATTTGCTTATTCCTCAGTCTTGAGGACTTTAGGATGGTGATGCCCACTCTGTTTCTGATTGAGAGGGAATTTAGATCCCATGGGCTGATGGATGGAACTGTCTTGTTTGCCGTTGTAGATACTCTGTTTTGGGGATGGGCATTGTCCATCATCATCCTTTTGTTAGTTGTCCTGGGTGAATCCAATGAACTGGAGAGTAAGTATGGTCTATAACTCTGCTGAGATTCAGGGCTCAACCGGCATATGAACAGCCACAAGATTTAAGTCTCTGGGACATATATTTAATGGGTATAGTGCTAATTATAGGTTCAATTAAAAAGGGCATAAAAGCCATGTGTAGGAAAATTATAAATGAATCTAACTCTGATACATTGGGGGAATAGGTTATCATATATTCCAAGATAAGGCCCACTGACAGGGGTGCCGAATTCTGGGGATTGTCTGCCATGCCTACAGTGTCTAGATGCCTCTAGAGCCCTCAGGAAACCCCCTGCTTGAGGCACTGTTTACTGTGGCAGTGAGATCCTCCTGAGACATGCATAAGTGTAACCTTTGGAATGACCTCCAGACTCATTTTTAAATCTCTTAGCCATAAAAACTCATTTGTATTTAATATTTCCCTCTTTTGGTCAAGGTCTTTCCCCAAATATATTGCTAGCTGGTGCTTGATAACAATCCCTCAGTGCCAGAGATGCTTATCTCTGGGAGTCATGTCCCATGCCAGCACCTAACTCTACATCAATCTTCAATAGTTCTCTGTTAGACTTTATGTTCTATTAACATGAAATGGAGTAAAAATAGGACTATGGATCCACGTGCTTTTTATGTTTTGAGATAATATCCTACACATCAGAGGCCTATTGTATAACTATTTGAAAGAACTGTTGTCCAAGTGTGAATAGAAAACCTGAATTTCTTTTTCACCTGTCATGTATTTCCTTTCTTTTTATTTATGTTTTTTACTTTTTGGAATTTTAAAACAATGTTGTCTCAGGTTAGGATCAGAAAATCAGAGGGCATGAAAAAAGAAACAAAGCAGAAAAAAAAGAAAATCAATCATTTACAAATGTCTTTTGTTGCTTCCTTTATTAATTGTGTTTGATCCTCAGAAATTTGTAAATGTTTGGCAATATTTTTTCCACAGGACACAGGCATTTTCTATTGAGTCCACTTGGCATCATTAAGCATGACTATCCAGCAAATGCCAGGGAAGCAGCATGATTAGTCCAACTCAGACATCTGAAATAATTTGATTGAACAACCCAAAAGGGTTTTTTTTTTTTTGTTCTGTTTTTAATGAAAAAACCCTAGCTTGGTCAAGGATTGGTTTAAAAATAAACTATGTACTTGAATGACTAGGATATTTTAAATAAAAAAATTACAGTAGATATATAGAAAGCCAAATAGGAGATGACATATGAAACGTTTCTATCTAGACCAGACCAAGATTCAGAACCTAGAGTATAGTCTACAAAGACGAATATCGCATTGCAAAGTTACCAAAAACAGCTGCATCATGTAGTAAAACTGACTAATGATGAGAGCTACCTGCTTTTCCTTATAACATTAGTATGTTTGTATTATACTCGGCAATGTGTCCTGGTAATAAAGATTTGTTTGTGGATTGAATGAATGAACAAAATAACCTTTGTGGATTTCTAGGTGAGTTGCTAATCATGCACATAGTCCTGTCTTCCACTTCAGGAAAAATCTTCTCAAATTATTTTCATTTTTCTGTGACATTTTTTTCTTCATTTTTTTTTTCTTTGCATGCCTTCTTTACATACAAGAAGAACCATCTTTTTCATTTAAGGAACATTTAAACAACTTCACAAAAAAAAAAAAAGGACAAGGTAAGAGATCTGTGTTTGAAAAGAGACATTAAAATATCAACTTCAAAAAGAGTGAGGAAGAAAACAGCCTGTTTCCCCCATTTCTTTTCCAAAACAAAGGAAGTCAGAAATTCTTTCATGGTTTTTATTTGTTTTTGGAATCACACTGTCCTCAACTTTTAAAATAATAATCTTCCTTGACACTCATTTAATGAATTGTGAGTGATCTGTGACTTTATTATAAAGTACTCATCTAATGATCTATTTCCTTTGCCCCAGGGGCCAAGTACAAAGCAGGGGAATTATCTTGGTGATACTTTTAATAACTTCCTGTGGGATTGGAAGCCCCAACTGAAGCAGACTTTGCAAAGGAGTTAATCATGTAATTTCACAGATTAGACACCACAGGGTTACTAATGAGAAACTTCAGTTTAGTGATAAACTTTCTTTTTTTCCAGGAATATTTTGAGAGGCCTGTAACCTTTGGCTGACACCCAGCAAGGCTATTAGTTTAACCATGGGATGCACGACCAAATGCAAAAGAGTCAGCAGAACTTCTTTTTCTTGAAAGCTGATTGCAAGAATAATTTTAAAGAGACTTTAGAACCAGAGGGAATGGGCAAAATAAAAAAAAAAAAAAAAAGAAGACGACAAGCATAAAAAGACTTATCAACTTCTGTTGTCGGCAAAACTTCCAGTATCTTTTTAACCATATGCTCACGATGGAAACCGCAGCCCGCATTTAAATGTCATGCTGCCCTTGGTTCATAAACATGGATCATCCATCACTAAATATTTAGATCTGAATTGTTGGAGCTCAGTCCTGTGCCAGGGGTGGGGGGATGGATTCCTTTCTGGGTCTTCCCATGATGGATTTTCTACTCAAGTAAACATCCGAGAGGAGCTCATACTAAAGCCATAAAATATATAAATAAAGTTTAAAGTTTAATTAAGTCACCATTATTTAAAGTGGTTATCATATTTTATGGTGAACTTTTCATATTTATTTTGCATGACTCCTAATAAGCAGCCCCTCTTGATCAGACAAAAGGCACGGCTAGGTTAAAGGCAAGGGCCCCTAACATAGGAGCGGGAGGGAGAATTCTTCCTGAGTTGGGAATAATGGAATCTTTTCCGATTAAGCTTTTGTTTCAAAATATAGCATGTGAGCTAGATACTGAGTTGATACTCTGTACAGGTGGAATGTTTGAAAACCCTTTAAGGCTTTACAATTGGACTGTGGGGAGACAACAGACCCACAGGTGGGACACAGGCTAGCAAATAAAGGAGAAAATTCCAAATGAAAAAAAAAAACTTTCATTTTAATTTTTAAACTCTAATAATTATAGAAAGCATAAGAAGGAAAATAACTTTAAATTATTTAAAATTAGGTTCAAATAAAGTTCATTATTGGTGTATTAGCTTCTTAAAATAATTTTTCTTACAAGATAAATTGTTTAAATGTACATAGCCTGTCTTCCTCCAAAATTAGTAATCTAAGGCTCCTGATATTCTCCCTTAATGTTAAATAGGGATGGTGACAATCTTACAATCTTTCATGAACGAAGGATATAGTGTTTAAGGAAACAGAGCAAGTGCAGGCCAGAGACGAGACTGTAACCCAGATAAAATTCTTCACTGAAAATTGAGAAAGCACCACGCAGTAAGGACTTCGTAAAAGAGCAGCTCCCTCACTATGACCCAGAGAGCCCAATTTCTTCCTTCTGTCCTTAGAAGTAGTTAAGGTTGTCATGAAACTTTTGGAGTTGGAATAGACGTTTAGCACTCTACTCCAACCCTGATGTTTTGTAAGGAGAAAACCAAGGCTGAAAGCAGTGAATTGTCCCAGTTCACAGGCTAACTGGGAGGCAAAGTAGGTCTAGAGCATGTGTCTTCTGATGTTCACCTTGCTGCTTTCCTCTCCAAAATACTGGTGGAATAATGAAGATGTCTGCAGGGAAATCTCATGGTAAGTATGATTGATTTCTGAGAAGATGAACTGGCAAAGCTGTGAATCTTGTGCAAATACCTTTGATGGTTTCTGGAATGCATGTTTTCAGAAACTGGGTGATTTACTTAATCGCTGAGTTTCAGTTTCCTCAAGTGTACAGTGCAGGTTCTATGAAGCTTAGAGGTCCTTTTGGACAGTGCCTCCATCTTGCACTTGAATGGCAGCTGCCTCATCATGCATCAGATATTATTGCTTTCACATCCACGCTTTGGAAACTACACATTAAGATAAATTTATTGTTCTAAGTTTCTAAATGACTGATATGGCTGAGGATGATTTCACTTATTTCCCTACGTTGGGTTTCACATTTATTTTTTGACAAGCCCCAATCTTTTATACATAGAAAAAGAATTTAGATAGATTTATTTCCTGGAATAAAAATACACAAAAATGAGAAAGTACATGCTATCAAAATGGCTTATTATCGCTTGGACTAAAGTTGGAGGTTTTAATGAACAGAACAATAAAACAAAAACCAAATACTGAAATTTGACAAGCAAAACACAAAATTCATATCATTCTTTTCTACTGAGAAAATGTCTCTTTACATGCTCACACTTAGCACATTTAAATGTAATGAGTAATCATACAGCAAATAATGAATGAGTAGACAGCTGTTATATATGCAGCATTTAGGCATTCCCTCAAAGAAGACTAAAAGAAAAGAAAAATAACAGTCTAAAATACCGATAATATCCCAAGGACTCAAATCATTATGTACAAACTCTCTGCCCTCTTGATTTTATTTAGTTTTTCTCAAGTTCATGCATCATTCTGAAGGTGAATTTTTAGCTTCAGATCACTTTCTCTCCATTATGCTACACAGTTCTGTTTGCCACAACCAAATCAACTATTATGTTTTCAATATGTATATGTCAGAGCCTGCTAAATAAACATTAGATGTTTCATGAAATAAATATGTGATTTAAAGGAAAAGAAATGGATCTATATTCATAAGAGAAATTGAAGTCTAATTTTCTTTTTTTGTAGTATCTTTATCTGGCTTTGGTATTAGGGTGTTGGCCTCCTAAACTAAGTTAGGGAGTGTTACCTCCTCTTCAATATTTTGGAAGAGTTTGAGCAGGATTGGTATTTAGTCTTCTTGGAATGCTTGGTAGAATTCACCTATGAAATGTTCTGGTCCTGGGCTTTTCTTTCTTGGGAGGTTTTTGATGACTGATTCTATCTCTTTGCTTATAATTGGTCTGTTGAGGTCTTCTATTTCTACTAGAGTCAGTGTAGGTTGCTTGTGTGTTTCTAGGAATTCATCCATTTCATATAGGTTATCTAATTTGTTGGCATACAGTTGTTCAGAGTATCCTCTTATGATACCTATTTCTGTGGGGTCAGTAGTAGTGTTCCCCCCACTCCTTTTCTGATTTTGTGTCCTCTTTTTGTCTTTGTCAGTCTAGCTAAAGGTTTGCCAATTATATTGATCTTTTCAAAGAGCCAACTTTTGGTTTGCTTAATATTCTCTATTTTTTTAATTCTCTATTTCATTTATTTCTGTTCTAATCTTTATTAAATCTTTCCTTCTGCTTGCTTTAGGTTTGGTATTCCATTCTTTTTTAAGTTTCTCCAGGTGTGTAGTTAGGACTTTGATTTTATCTCTTTCCTCTTCTAAAACATAATCATTTAGGGCTATACATTTCCCTCTCAGCATTGCCTTTGCTGCATCCCATAAGATATTTAAAGATTTCCTATCAACAAAATACTAGCAAATTGAATCCAACAGCAATTTCATAAAACTTATACATCACAATCAAGTGGGATTTATCCTGGCCATCCAAGAAAATCAATTAAAGTTATACACCACATTAAAAGAACAAAGGGAAAAAACACATGATCATATCAATTGATGCAGAAAAGGAATTGACAAAATCCAACATCTTTTATTGATAAAAAACACTTAGAAAATTAGGAATAGGGGGAAACTTTGTCAACATGATAAAAGGCATATATGAAAAACCCACCCACTGCTAACATCATACTCAATGGTGAAGACTGTAAGCTTTCCCTCTAAGATCTGGAACAAGACAAGGATGCCCACTGTCACTACTGTAATTCAACATTGTACTGGAAGTTCTAGCCAGAGCAATTAGGCAAGAAAAAGAAATAAAAGGCATCCAATAAGGTAGAAGTGTGTAGTTGTACAGTGGATGGCATGACAGTGGTGCAGTGATACTATTGTGTTGGGTGGTGCTGGTTTGTGAGGGGAGTAGGGTGAGGAGAGTGGGTTGGACTGTCCATGGAACTGGAGGGAGGATTGGGGGAGTGACCAGGTGAACACTGGTGATTTGTGGGTGTGTGGTTGAAACTATAATATTAGGAATATTCTTTTGACAATATGGCAGGGGTAGGTTACTGGTTTAGGGTATTGGAGTGGGGGACATTCGGGACAGAGTGTACCTGGGACAGGCTTCTAGGGAGTGTGTGAGTGTTCATCTTGTCATAGTAGGTTGTATCAGTGGGTGGAGACCCACATAATGAGAGGGAAGGTGTTGGACTCCCATCCTGAGGAGTCCTGCTATGTTCTCAAAGAGAGGGATGGGAGTCTCTCGAGAGCATAGGCAGTGCCTAAGAGGGGAGGACTGGCCAGTATGTTAAGCCCTCAATGTTCCTGCAAGTAACTATGAATCTTTTTCTTCAAGCAGTGAAATTTGGTGGTTGCCATGGGTCCCAAGGGGAGGGGGAAGGAGGAATAGAATAGATGGGACATGGGGAATTTGGGGGGTGATAGAAGTGTTCTATTAGGTTGGCGCAAAAGGAATTGCAGTTTCAAATCATTATAACTAGGCTCAAACACAACTTTATTAATCAAAATAGGGACCATTACAATCAACACATTTTTGCCAATGAGAAATAAGTTTGTTTATTCCTGTAGTGTAAAAATCTGTGCTTCAGGATTCGACAAACTCTTGGAAAGCATTTTCTGCATCCTGCTGGTTGTGGAAGCATTTTCCCTGCAAATGTCGTCGAGGTGCTTGACGAAGTGGTAGTCAGTTGGCAAGAGGTCAGGTGAATATAGTGGATGAGGCAAAACTTCATAGCCCAATTTGTTCAACTTTTGAAGCATTGGTTGTGCAATGTGTGGTCAGGCGTTGTAGTGGAGAATTGAGCCCTTTCTGTTGACCAATGCTGGCTGCAAGCATTGCAATTTTTGGTGCATCTCATTGATTTGCTGAGCATACTTCTCAGATGTAATGGTTTCGCCAGGATTCAGAAGGCTGTAGTGGATCAGACCAGCAGCAGGCCACCAAACAGTGGCCATGACTTTTTCTGGTGCAAGTTTGGCTTTGGGAAGTGCTTTGGAGCTTCATCTCGGTCCAATCACTGAGCTAGTCTTCGCCAGTTGTCGTATAAAATCCACTTTTCATTGCACATCACAGTCCGAGCGAGAAATGGTTCGTTTTTGTTGCACAAAATAAGAGAAGATGACACTTCAAAATGACGATTTTTAAAAATTTTGGTCCGCTCATGAGTTGCTCACTAATCAAGCTTTTTCACCTTTCCAATTTGCTTCAAATGCTGAACAACCGTAGAATGGTCGACGTGGAGGTCTTTGGCAACTTCTTGTGTAGTTGTAAGAGGATCAGCTTCAATGATTGCTCTCAATTGATCATTGTCAACTTCCGATGGCCGGTCACTATGCGCCTCGTCTTCAAGGCTCTCGTCTCCTTTGCAAAACTCCTTGAACCACCCCTGCACTGCATGTTCGTTAGCAGTTCCCGGCCAAATGCATTGTTGCCAAATGTGCAGTTGTCTACGCTGTTTTATGACCCATTTTGAACTCAAATAAGAAAATAGCTTGAATTTGCTTTTTTTTTTTTTAAAGATTATTTATTTATTTATTCATTTATCCCCCCCTTGCTGCTTGTGCTCGCTGGGTCAGCTAACCACGCTGCGCGGGCGGGCTTGCCTTCACCAGGAGGCCCCGGGAACCGAACCCGGGGCCTCCCATATGGTAAACGGGAACTCTACTGATTGAGCCACAACCGCTTCCCTCGAATTTGCTTTTTGTCTAACATCATTTCCATAGTGCAAAATAAACAGCAAGTATTAAGTCATTAGCAAAATAATATAAAATGAGAAATGCACATTAAAGCGATGTATAACATAACCACATTTATTTAAGAATGTATTCCAATATCAAACTGCAAATTTTAACAATGCAAAACCGCAATTACTTTTGCACCAACCTTATACATGATCTTGCAATGATGGATACAGGCCATGTTAAATTTCATGAAGATTTATAAAATTGTATGGTCCAAAATGTAAACCATAATGTAAATAATTGACCATGGTTAGTAGCAATGTTTGAATATTTAGACATCATTTGTAATAAATGTACCATCCATGTGTAAAATGTTAATAGGGGAAAGGGGAAAGGGGGAGGCTGTTGGGTATATGGGAATCACCTATATTCTGTATGTGACTTTTCTGTAGCCTAAAGCTTCTTTGAAGACAAAATGAAAAAAATAAGACACGGGGAGAATAAACAGAAGAAAATGTCACTGTACATACAAGATAACAGATCTTACAGTGATGAAAGACATAAAGTCAAAAAGTTTTTTTAATTTTATATATATATATATTTTTATTATTCCAAAATTTTTAAAATTTCTGGTATTTTATTTGTTATTTTTAGAACTATCATTATTTTATTTTCTTATTAATTATATTTGGTTATTTTCTTAGCTTCATTTTTGAAGAAGTTTTGGATCACAGAAGGGTTACAACTATGGCAGGGGAGAATCATTGGTGCAGGGTGTCAGAGGTGGGGGATGCATGGGAGGAGGTTCACCTGGGGCATGCCTATAAGGCATATGAATGTGTTCAAGTGTTCATGGGGTATTGTCACGGTGGGTGGAGATTCACACAATAACTGAAAGAATATTGAATTCCCATCCTCGGAAGCTCTGCCACATTCTCTAATGGGACAGCAAGAATCCCCCGAGTACAGGGGCAGTGACTAGTGAAGGAGGATGGACCCATTGATGGGCCCTTAATATTGATGGCTGTACTTATGAACCTTTACTTTTGAAATTCAAACGTAGCCTAGTATTATAGGGTGCCTAAGAGTTACCTCCTGAAAGCCTCCTTGTTGTTCAAATGTGGCCTCTCTCTAAGCCAAACTCAGCATATAAATGTATTACCTTCCCCCCAGCGTGGGACATGACTCCCAGAGATGAGACTCCCTGGCACTGAGGGATTACTACCAGGCACCAACTAGCAATGTAACAGGAAAAAGATGTTGACTAAAAGGGGGAAATGGTAAAAACAAATGAGTTTATATGGCTAAGAGATTTCAAATGAGTCGGGAGGTCATTCCAGAGGTTACGCTTATGCATGCCTCAACAGGGGCTCTTTGACTGCCAAAGTAAATATACCCTCAAATAGGGAGATATCCAGACACTATAGGTAGGACAGACAGCTCAGGAGTTTGGTGCCCTGCCAGTGGGCCCTACTTGGGAATTAATGCTCACCAGTGTGACAGAATTGGACTTAGTTGTGGTTTCCCTACACATGGCTGTTCTGCCCCTTCTATTTGAACCTATAGCTGGTGCTAGAGTTGATAGGTATATGTCTAAGAGACTAAATCTTTGGGCTGTCCATGTGCCAGCTGTGCCCTGAATCTCAACAGAGTTGCAACACCTAATCTCCAGTTCATTGGACTCACCCAGGACAACTAACAAGGAGATTATGATGGACAATGACCACCCAAGGAACAGAGGGAGTCTGCAACTGCAAGCAAGATAGTCCCATCCATCTGCCCCATAGGATCTAAGCCCCCTCTCAACTAGAGGTGGAGTGGGCATCACCATCCCAGAATCCTCAGGATTGGGGAGTGAATGATGGACTAGGGTAGACTTACTGATATTCTACTAGACTTATTGTGATTCTAGCAATGGAAGAACTTTCATCATTGATGTGGAGGCCGTGGCCACTGGAGATTCTGAGGGAAGGGAGTGGGAGAAACAGGTGTAATATGGGGACATTTTAAGGACCTGGGAATTGTCTTGAATGACATTGCAATGACAGATACAAGCCATCATATATCTGGTCATAACTTAGAAAGTTGTGTAGGAGAGAGTGTAAATTACAATGTAAACTATAATCCACACTTAGTGGCAATGCTCCAAAATGTGTTCATCAATTGCAATGAATGTATCACACTAAAGAAGGATGTTGTTAATGCGGGGAAATGTGGGAGGGGTTGGGAGTGGGGCGTATGAGAATCCCCTATATTTTTTATGTAACATTTATGTAATCTAAGTATATTTTTTATAAAAAAGTATATATGTCTTTTAAAAGAAGGCATTCAAATTGGAAAGGAAGAAGCAAAACTGTCACTATTTGCAGATTACATGGTTTATATAGATATATAGAAAGTCCCAAAACTATAATAAAGTTATTAGAGTTAATAAACAGATTCAACAAAGTGGCAGGAAACAAGATCAACCCACAAAAATCAGTAGTGTTTCTATACACTAGTAATGAGCAATATGAGGAGGAAATCAAGAAAAAAATTCTATTTACAATAGCAACTAAAATGTTTTGGAAACCACATATCCAATAAGCACCTACTATCTAGAATATAAAAAGAAATCCTACAACTCAACAATAAAAAGACAACCCAATTAAAAAATGGGCAAAAAACTTGAAAAGACATTTCTCCAAAGAGGTTATATATGTGGCCAAAAAACACATGAAAAGATGCTCAACATCGTTAGCTATTAGGAAAACGCAAATCAAAACCACAATGAGATACCCACTAGCATGGCAACTTAAAAAAAAATGGAAAAGTACAAGTGTTGAAGAGGATGTGCAGAAATAAGAGCACTCATTCATTGCTGGTGTGAATGTAAAATGGTGCAACCTCTGTGTTGCAGTTTGAATTTAGCAGTTCTTTGTAAAGTTAAGTATTAAACTATCATATGACCCAACAATCCCACTTATAGGTATATGCCCCCTAAAATTGAAAGCAGGGGCTCCAACAGATATTTGCAAACCAATGTTCATAGCAACACTATGCACAACTGCCAATAGATGGAATCAACCCAAGCTTTCATCAATCAATGAACAGACAAAATGTGTTATGTACATACAGTGTGATATTATTCAGCAGTAAAAAAGAATGAAGTTCTGATGCATGCAATAACATGGATGAAACTTGAAGACATCATGTTGAATGAAATAAGCCAATATTTGACACAAAAGGACAAATATTGTATTATCTCACTGTTATGAAACAATTGGAATAAGCAAACTCATGGAGTCAAAATCTAGAATATAGGTGACCAGGGGCAGGGCTGGGGAAGGAAATGGAGAGTTAATGCTTAAATTGTACAGAGTTTCTATTTGGCTTGATTGTAAAGTTTTGGTAATGGGTGGTGATGATGATAGCACAACATTATGAATGTAATTAACATGTAAATGTGGTTATAAGGGGAAATTTTAGGTTGTTTATATGTTACCACAATAGAAACTTTTAAAAACAAAAGCAATGAACCCTATTGTAAATGATGGACTAGATTAATAGTAAAATTATTAAAATGTTCTTTCATTAACTGTAATAAATGTACCACACCGGTGTGAGGTGTCAATGATGGGGAGTATATGGGAACTCTGTATTGTATGGATTTTATGCATGATTTTCTGTAAGCCTGCAGCTTCTCTAATTAAAAGGGAAAAGTAATGGAAATGAAATTATACTTTTACATTAAAAAGAGCTTCAGTTTAAGATTATTACAGAACAAAACACTAGACAAAATTTAGTTGATTTCATGAAAATGTTCATGCAAAGTACAACACTAATTGAACTGTTTACTGTTCTGGCATCTAGTATATCTATTTAAAAATGTATTAAAAGATGTATTTAAAATTAACTTAAAAAAGAGAAGTATAACTCCTACTTACTTGATGGACACTATGGTGTTTATCTCTTATGAAAATTATCTCACTGGATCAATTGAGTGGTTAAAAGCTCTTGATTAATTTGCACCTTCTAAAATCAAGTTTTAATTTGTTTTGATTTTTCTCCTGGCTTTGAGTATACATGCACATAATTATACAAATATAGTTTTTAACAGAGGCTACTATTAGTCTTTATTACCTTCATAGTGGTTGGTGTGTTAAAGAAATTAACTCAGATAATGTAATTGTGTATATATTTGGTATTTTCAGTACGTGATGGCCAAACTGTCTGTACAGGTATTTTAATAAATATGAAAAAATTAAATGCTATCTAAAAAATTCTTCTTTATTTTGCATTATGCTGCTTGTTAAGGAAAACCTTCGCTTGATTCATACCTAACTTCCTTCACCTTGCCTTTCAGATGTGCGGTTTCTAATGGTCATAAAGTGGTGCCCAAAAAGTCAGGCAGGATTGTGAGTTACTTTCATTAATGCACTCTTAGGGTAAGTGCATTGTGCAGCTAGTATTTCCAAACTATTTATACCACCTAAACATTTCCCCTAACTGAGCTATTTATATCTCATGTTGTGGAACTAGAGTGGGATTGAAGGTAGGACAGATGAGAACCTTTCTAGACCTAGTGCACTGGTAGTAAATCTTGGGTTTTTATCTAGGAAACGCCAGCCAGCAAAATATCCATTGAAAAGCAAAGGCTTTTAGAACAAAAAATGTTAGAAAATCAGGACTTGAACTCTGCAGCTTCTGCTACTTATTCTCTCTTTCTCTTTTTTATTAGAGAAGTTGTGAGTTCACAGAAAAATTGTGCATAAAATATAGGGTTCTCATATATCACCCTATTATTAACACCTTGCATTAGTGTGGTACATTTGTTACAATTGATAGAAGCATATTTTTATAATTGTACTCTTAACTATATTCCATGGTAATTACCATGTGCAATTACTTAAACATAAAAGTAATATTTATGTTGCACCCCTTTGGCAAACTAAAACATGTATATTCAAGTCTTTTACCCATTTTTTATTTGGGTTGTTTGCCTTTTTATTGCTGAGTTGTAGGATTTCTTTATATTTTCTGGATATTGAGCCCTTATCAGATATGTGGTTTCCAAATATTTTCTCCCATTCTGTAGGTTGTCTTTTCACTTTCATGATAAAGTCTTCTGTTGCACAAAAATTTTTAATTTTGATGAGGTCCCATTAATCTATTATTTCTTTTATTGCTTGTGCTTTAGGTGTAAAGTTTAAGAAACCATTGTCTAACCAAGGTTATGAAGATACTTCCCTATGTTTTCTTCTAGGAGTTTTATAGTTCTGGTTCTTATATTTAGGTCTTTGATCCATTTTGAGTTGATTTTTGTATATGTGAGGTAAAGGTCCACATCATTCTTTTGCATATGGACATACAATTTTCCCAGCAATATTTGTTGAAAATACTATTTTTTCCCAAATGACTGGCCTTTGCCCCCTTGTCAAAAATCAGTTGGCTATAAATGTGAAGGTTGATTTCTGAGCTCTCAGTCTGTTTCCATTCATTTACATGTTTGTCCTTGTGCCAGTACCATGCCATTTTGATTACTTTGCTTTGTAACAAGTTTCAAGATTGGGAAGTGTGAGTCCTCCAATTTCGTTCTTGTTTTTCAAGAAGTCTTTGGCTATTATGGGTCCCTTACCTTCCAAATGAGTTCGGTGATTTGTTTTTCCATTTCTGCATTGAAGGCTGTTGGATTTTTTATTGGGATTACATTGAAAATGTAAATCACTGGATTGATATCTTAACAATGTTTAGTCTTCCAATCCATGAACACAGAATATCCTTCCATTTTTTGACCAGCATGTGTCATGGAATATTGCTCTTCAAGTTTATCCTGTTTTGTGTTCTCTGGGCTTCTGGGCTATGTATATTCATGTCTTTTGCTAAGTTAAGTAAGTTTTCAGTCATTACTTCTGTGATTATTCCTTCTGCATCTTTCTTTCTTCTCCTATACATTGGTACATTTGATGGTGTCTCACAGGTTTCTTAGGCTTTGTTCATTTTCTATAATTCCTTTTCTTTCTGCTCCTTAGCCTACTTTATTTCAACTGTCTTCAAGTTCAGTTTCTTTCTTCTGTAAGCTCCAATCCGTTGTTTAAACACTCCTGGGAATTTTTCATTTCAGTTATTGTGTGGTCTTCAACTCCAGTAGTTCTGTTTGGTTCCTTTATAAAATTTCTCTCTCTTTAATGAGATTCTCATATTGTTCATTCATTGTTTTCTTGAAATCTTTTAGTTGTCTCTCTGTTTTTCCTTCATCTCTTTGAGCATATTGAAGATCATTTATTTAAAGTCTTTTTCCAGTATGTCCTATGTCCACAGTCTAGTCTTCTTCATTGATGTTTTCTGGATTTTTATTCTCTTCTTTTGGATGGACCATCATTTCCTATTTCTTGGTTTGTCTTATAATCTTCTGTTGCATACTGTACATTTTTAAATTTAAATTTTTTTATTCTGGAATTTATTCCCTGAGATGTCTGTTTCTTAAGTTTATATCCAGCTAGTGATATGACAGAGATTTTCTTGTGTGTCAATAGCTAACAAAACCAAGTAAATCTAAGTTAAAAACATCTTTCTCAGTCCTTGCAAATTGGTTTTGCATTGGCTGGTGCTCTTCTTCAAAGTTCAGTCCTCCTATCAAGACAGTCAGCTCAAGGCAAACACAAAATACAGGGTCCTCTCTTTCTTTTCTGGGCCTGTGTCTTGTCCTGGACTTGTGTTTGCTTGTGGACTTAGGAGATCTCCTCTTTGCAGGAATTTGAATGCCTTCTCTACTTCCCAGGTAACAGATCTTCTCTCTCTCTGGGGTGTTCCACTGCAGTACTTAAAGCAGGTACGCCTTTGCCCCAGGCCACGTGACTCAGTTGTTTCTTATCCTGCTTTTGCTTTCTCAAGCTGCTTTTGCTTGGAGGGAAAATTCTGAGAAAAGGAGACATGCCAGAGAAGAGTTTCCCAAGTCAGTCTTTCCCAGTGAGAACTAGGCCAGGGACCCACAAGAGAACACAGGCCAGTTTCAACTTTCCCTCAGAAGGGGATAAGGGAGGCACCAGGAAGGATGCCAGGAGCTTCTTCCCCTGCTCCCCAAAGCTGTGCTTTCTTGACTTGGCACCTGTCCAGCAAATTGTCCTCAGCATATCTGAGGGAGTGTACCATCTTTAGTATTCTCTGGCACCTTTGTCCGGGGTGGGTTAGAACCTCAGAGCTAGGTCACCAGTGATTTGAAGTAGCTAATCTAAAACAGTGACCAGCGATTGGACTGTATATCCCTAAATCTTGGAGAACCAGGTCTCAATATCCCACTCTGGCAGCAATATACAGCACCAGGATCCAGGTTTGAGTAACTCACGGCTGCCAGCCATAAGACTGGGAGATGGGTGACAGTAGCTGTTGCACAAAGAGTGCAATTCACTAATATTTACCACAATTTACCAGCCTCTTCCTCCCACTCTTCCCTGGATGCTGCACAATATGCTATTGGACTTTGAAGTTTTGAAATAGTCGATTCAGACAAGTTTTGCCTGTTTAATAGTTGTTCTGGTGGAGGAACTGATTCATGGAGCTTCCTACTCCACCATCTTCCAATAATCCTCTTTCCAGCTACTTATTTTACAATACATTTATTGCTAATACATTAATTTATCCAACAAATATTTATTGAGTAACCTTTTCTGTAGCTAATGAGATCTAGTAAAAACTAAGCTTTCTTTACTTTCAATCTGAGGTGAAGAATCATTTAGGATTCCTTGTGATTTTTATATTAAAACAAGCACACATACATATTTAAAAATAAATGTGTCTGTAAATATATATGTATATGTTTGGTCTTAGGGTGATTTATATTAATAGTGTTTTTATAAATTATATATGTATTTGCAATGTATGCAATCATATATCATTCTATCCCTTTGGGCATTATTATATATGATGACAGAAAACAGTGGTGAAGGAAGTTAAATTTATAAAACATAAAAAATCCAGAAATGTCATTGACTTCCTAAGTTTACAGGTCTTAACTAAAATGTATGGTTTTAATTTTAGATAAGGTTGAATGGATGAAGGTTGTAAGAAACTATCTATGCTTCCTTTAACTAGAATGCCCTGTAAACAAAGTCCAAAGAAGAGTTTGAAAATAAACATAAATAAGGATGTCATGTGACATGTATCACAAAACTAGTGACTTAATAACTTTTTCTCAATGTAGTATAGACATTATTAATTTCATATATGTCCTAGCCAAACTACACATCATAACATTTCTATCTCACTTAAATGTAACTATTAATGGAAAACCATTATACTGTCTTGATATAATAGTTCTTAATTTTAGTTGTACATAGAAGTTACTTCCACATTTAGTATATAACCTCTATTAAACTGTACTATGAATAAGCTTATACCTCAAGTGATAAAGTCCAAGTTCTTCATCTATGATGCAAGTTGAATGTTTGGGGGATGTCCTAGGGCTATATATTATTTAAATATAGAAAAAGCAAATGTGTTTGATAAGCTACGAGATACCAATAAGAGGGTGAAAACTTTGTCTTTTAAAGATCTTGAAAGGAGAGGGCTTTCATTTAGAGTATGAAACCATGAAATAAAAAATTAAGATAATAACTTCAGGTAATAAGTCACTAATATTATCAAAGTGAAAAAGAATAACTTGAAAGCAGGAGGTTAATTTTAAAAAGTACAAGTATTCAACTTAAGGGACAGGCATTTTATACTTTCATCACTAACTCAGAATAAAATAAAATAGAAACCATACTGTGATCAGAGATGGAAATAGGAAAAATAAAATTTCAAATTTTAGTAGCTAGTATCCTTACCATGTGGCCAAATTGATTTAATTATAAGGTATCCAACAAAGCTTTATTGGTTCTTGGAAAACACCTGTTCTACTTCAGAGTTAGCTGCACATTAGCTGTAGGAGAAGTAGTGCCAAAACAATATATGTCTTAAATACATAAAATTCACAAGAGCACATGGAAAGTAGAGATACACTTAAACTATGGATGAATTTGTATATAGTAAGTACTCCATAGATATCTGTTGATTTGATTATATTTTAATTAACTATTTAACAGATATGATCATCATTACCTAACAGTAAGGTCTATTAGGTTCCTACCTGTGCTTGCCAGAATTTCTACTTTTCTCTAGTTTTCCAGTAACCCTGAGTGGGAGGCTTTGTTATCTCTGTTTCACAGAGGAGGAAAGTGATGCTCATAGTGATTAAGCAACTTTCCCAAAATCACAGAGTAAGTGGCAAAGCTGTGATAAGAACTAGGCTGCTCTGTCATATAATTAGGTTTGTTCTGTCACATATGCTGTGATATAATATAAATTATATTATACAATTGATTAATTAATATAAAACAGTTAATATAATTAATAATTAAATTTATACAAGGTGTGGTTTTAAGGAAATAATGGGTTTGTTTCAATTGCATTATCCTTTTTTTTCTAGGAACCAAAGTAAGCTTTGGCTTAAACTGTAAAACCAATCATCTGAACATAAGTATCCACAAAAGAGATGACATGGCAAATGTACTAACATGAGGGCTTCGAGTGAAGAGGTGTGGTAGATTGCCAAAAGATGGCCCCAGATTCTTCCCTTCCAAAATGACTTTGCAGGCGCTCCCATCAGAGATAAGTCTTTTTCCCCATCCCTTGAATCTGGTCTTGACCATGTGCCTTGCTTTAGCCAATGGGACTTGGCAAACATGGCCCAAGCTGAGGCTGGTGCTATTACTGCCGATGGCCCATCTGTCGGTGTGAGGAAGCCCAGGCTGGCCTGCAGGAGAGGCCATGTTGGGGAGGACCCATGCACCAGACAGCCAGACAACTGCCAGCCAGGTGAGTGAGGCCTCCTGCCCTCACCTTCCCAGCTGTCAGTTGACGGCAGTAGGCCCTGGTGAGACCAGAGGAAGAACTGCCAGCTGAGGGCCAAATTACAGACCCACAGAATTGGGAGCTAGTAAATGCTGGGTTTTTCCAAGTACAGTGTTCATGATACTTTGTTAATACAGCAAATGCTACCATCAGTTAATTTTTAAAAAATGGAATTCTTTTTTCCCCAGTAGCAACAATGAGTTTTCATTGAACCATGTAATTTTTTTCCTGTCCAGTTTCACTTTGTGATCAGTGTATGGCATGTAGTAGATAGCTTGGTTGCTATGGAATATTTTTTCCCCCTGAGGACAGTTAACCGAATTCATTAGAAATGAAACCCAAGCTCCTTTTACATTAGCATCCTGCCCCTGGAACTGAGAGGCCTTGCTCAGAAGTCAAAAAGGTCTCTGCCGTCAACGGAGTCGTGCAGACATGAGGGTCATGTCCTGAAGTTCAGGGGCTCCAGCAATTTTTCCTTCATGCATTCCTTCCTCCATAAAAAAAAAGTAGTGAAAATTATATTTTACGACTGCTTTGGTCTAAAGATGAATGTGTTAATATTACGTACTAAAACATTTCCTTCAACCTAAAAGTTCATTTATTTCTTTTGATAGTAAATGAAATTAAGACATTTCCGTAGACTCCTAAAAAAGTTTTGTGGGCCCTGTGCCTTGTGCATCCGGCGCCTAATAAATAAGTCGGCCCAACGAGACATTGTAAAGGGTAAACTTATTGAGTTCCTGCTTCCTCCCAGGACCTCAGAACTGCTGTTTAATAAGCATGGCTGAAAAGACATGAGTGTATGTGTGAGTGTGTATATGTGTATGTGCATGAGTGTGTTTGTGTGTGCGAACATTTGGCTTCCTTTTATGACTAGACAAGGTTAGGGAAGCTACCTCGCCATGCTCTCCTGCCTCCAATTCTCACAACCTGTAGTACCCTGCATCTAGGCAACTGCCTGGGAATTTCAGAGGATATTACCATTCATAGCCTATAATGGTAAAACAAAACAAAACAAAACACTAGGGAATCTTCAATATAAATATTAATAGTTTCCCACATCTTTGTTTAGAGAATAGCCTGAGGATTTCTAAACTTTTTAGATCTTATTAATTCCAGAAGAACTGTTTCACTTATGGCTACATAAATCTTGGCCTTTAGAGGTTCCAAGATTAAGATATTTTGGAAAATGGTCACTAGCAAACTCACAGGTGATCCATATAGAGCAAATCTGGTTCGGGTCATTCAGGAGACAGAACATTTGCTGAAATAATTTCAGAATAGAGACCTGGTAACTAAGCGTGGGAATTAGAGTTTGGTAACAATTCTAGTGTTTTTGTTTTGTAAATAGGTTGCATTGTTTTCTTCTTATTACAAAAACGAAGCATATTTAATGTGAACAATTGAAAGAATGTTCTTTTTTATTTAAAATAAAAAAGTGAACATCAAGAAGTGGTTGATTTTGGGCTGCTAGGCCAGATGTGACAGAGGATTTAGTGCTTTATATGTATTTTTTCTCTACCTACAAACACATTTCACTGGCATTTCATTTTATTATGAAATGTAACCATTTTAAAGAGTTAAAATGAAAGATCCAAAAGCCAAGGACTCAAGTTTCACCATAGGTTCTATATTTCTACATCCTGTCATTTTTCTAGCATCAAAGTCATAAAATAGTCCACAAATTTCCTCCTCAGTCAATGCCAGATTTAAAAGGAAAAAAATTGTAAAACGATAACCATACCTCCCATAATGAAAAATAAAATTCACAAATTCCTCTCACTTGTACTGACCTGCTCTTCAGTTTCATCAATACCTCCAAGCCACTGACATTGCCCTCACACCTTACAGGCTCTTGTATATAGGTCATCCTGCAGGCTACGAAAGACATCCTTGTCTTGCCTGGAAGGTGACGTGAATCTAGACAAGGTTAAGCAGTGGTTAAAGAAAGCGTGGAGTTGGAGGTTGTCCTGAGTACTGTTGTGGCAACGGATGTAGGCCATTTTAAATCAGCACACACCACTCAGAACTGAGTGCAAGAGAGTGTGGTCTACAGTGTGAACTGTGGTCTATGGTTGGTGGCAAGGCTCCAGGATGTGTAAGTTCATTGAGGGTGGTGGGCCACACTGTGGGAGATGTTTGTGTGGGATGTGGTGGGAGGTGTGGGAGGTGGGCAACATGGGAATCCCAGTGGGTTCCGTGTAATATTTTGGGTAATCTAAGCACCTCTTAAAATATATGTATATATATATATATAAATAACATTTTTGTAACCAAATACACATATATGCATATATATTTATATATCATTTTGCAAATGTTTGTATGTATTGTGAGAATTTTTATTTTTACCCATAATAAAAAATAAAAAAAAAAGGAAAAAAAAAAAGAAAGAAAGCGTGGCTTGTGTCTGCGATTCTCAGTTTAGAGTGATCCTCTGAGCCCCTGGGCTCCGTCACGTACCTCAGTCGTGTTCCTCTTAACTCTCCTCAATTTGGGCATCCCTAACTCCCTGGCCCCTCACCACTTGACATCGACTTGACACTGATTCACCAGACTTGCTTGTTTCGTTTGTCATTTCTGGAATATTTTTTCCAATCACATGCTAGGCTAAGCAGTGCTCTCCCTGGCTTATCCACTCCCACCATTTCAATTTCCACAAAAATATTTTCCATTCCCAACGACATGCCTAACTGTAGGTTAGGCATGGTACATGGGATGTCCCACAGGAACTTGACATTCAGTGTCCCAAACAGAACTCATCATTTCTTCTCTACCCCTGGCCCTGACTCTCCTCCTCAACCTGCCATCTTTGGAGGCAGCATTTAATGCAGGAGTCTTACCTCTATGTTGACTCCTTCTCACTCCCACAGCTGAAGTCAACAAAACTCTTATTTCCTGAATAATTCTGACTCTGTACCCTTATTTCTACTTATACTGGTAGCACAAGTCTGGATTATTGTGACAGCCTTCCAACTGCTTTTTCTCTCCTTGGTTTTGATTTCTCAACTCATATAACACATTGTTGCCAGGATATTTTTCTAAAACAGAAATCCGATTACACAATAGTTCTATTTAAAATAATTGAATGGCATCTTCTTTACCTACAGCCATAATTCACCAATAGTCAGGAAGCTCCAGGAGTTGCATGGTACAACCTAAAGGTTAGTTTATTTGAGGGTAAATAATTCCAAGTTTGTTAAACTGAACACGAATATATTGTAGAGTAGGTTATAAAATTCACATTAGTTTCTAAACAGACTTTAGGCGTGTGCAACAATTATTTCAGAGTATGCGCCTACACCCTTGGAGGATAAATACTGGCTAACTTTTGTTGTTAGAATCCTCAGCAATGCGGGGAGTCTCCTCATCCGATCAGTCCGAGGTCTTAAAAGCCAGATCTGAGGGTTTCAGGGTCAGAAAAAGGATTTCTGCCTCAGCTTCAGCATTGGCTCTTGCTAGGAAATCCTGCCAGCCAGCTTTCCCTGGGGAATTTAGACTAAGGCCTTTGGCATCTTCTTTATCTGACTTTCCAGTTTGCAGCCTGCCCTACAGAGTTCAGACTTTCCAGCCTCAACCATTGCATGAGCCAGTTCCTTCTAATGAATCTCTGTGTTGGTTCTGTTTCTCTGGACAGCCCTGACTGCCTCTTTCAGCCTCATTCATGCAGTCTGCCCAAGTCCTGCTTGTCTTCACCTCTCAGGCATGAGTCCATCAGGAATCCTTCCTTTTTTTCTCTCCTTGACCCAGGCTGGGTTTGGACTAACTTTCCCAGTGATGGCCGAGCCTCCTTCCTGTACATACTTTTTTTTTTTTTTTAAAGATTTATTATTTTTATTTTTTAAAGATTTATTTTTTTCTCCCTGTCCCCCTTGTTGTTTGCGCTCACTGTCTGTGCTCTGTGTCTGTTCTGTTCGTTGTGTGCTTGTCTTCTTTTTAGGAGGCACTGGGAACTGAACCCATGTGGGAGGGAGGTGCCCGATGGCTTGAGCCACCTCCACTCCCCTTCCTTACATACTTACATACTCACATACTTTTATCAGACTGCTTCCGATTACTGTTTCCATGTGGGTTTCCTCCATCAGACTGTAAGTGCTTTTGGGGGTTGAATCCTTGGTGCCTAACACAGTGCTGAGAACACAGGAGATGCTCAGTGAGCACTCGTGATGAACTGAATAATGATTCTCCACACAGCACAGGTAATCAAGAGATGCTTATTTTAACACATGATGATCAGGAAATAGACGTGTCCCATTAATTATTTTACTTCTCATTTGAGCATTCATAATGTTATATCTCTTCAAATCCAATATCCCCCACCTCCCACCCGCCATCACAACCTCCCTCAGTCCTGCTGCGGATGGCGTGGGGATTGCTGCTGAGTTGTGCCTCCCCAAATTGGTCCTTCTCAGTCCCAGCTGGGACTTGGTCATTAGGCAACCTTATAAATTATCATTAAAAAAGTTTGCCTCCTTTTCCATTATCCCTCAGTGGAATATACACCCTTATAATTGATTCCATTATCATTGTAGCATGGAATCTAAGTTACTAATTCACAAATTAGTTTCACCCTTTGGCCTTCCATTTCAAACACTGAAAAATTCATCTCCATGCTCCATGTCTTCCTCTCTTTGGGGAAAAGTTGTCCTCTTCCCTTCAAGAGTCCTCCCCCAGAGCTCTAGATCCCAATAATCTCCTGACATCAGATTCCATAAATGCTCTTCACTCTATGCTCTATGAGGTCACTCTGTGGTTTGACATGACTGAGTACTTTGTATTGAAACTCATTTCCCTTAGTTTTATGATTCTCTTTCCTCTCCCTTGAATCTGTCTTCAGGCTCTTTATCCTTCTGCACCTCTCATTGTTGGAGATTTCTAGCGTTCCATCCTGCACTTTCTTCTCTCATGAAGCACATTCTCTCACAATCCTTCTACTCTGAAGGATTTAGCTGCCACTGATGTACTGATGTCAGTCAGCTCCAGACACCCTGCCATACGGCTCCCTGGACATCTTAACCTGGAAGTCTCATGGAAATTTCAAACTCAACATGTAAGAACCTAAATCTTTATCTATCTTCCTTCCATCAACCTCCCCCCACCTCCAGATTCTCTTCTTCATGTGTCCTTCTGAGGGCTAATTGGTAGCACCATCAAGTTGCCCAACTCAGAAACTTGGGGGTCACCCACATTGTTTCTTCTCCTTAATGGTCACTGGTTGATGAACAGTTCTTGAAGGGTGCTCCTCCTAGCTTCACCTCAGTTTATCCCACCTTCTCCAACCCAACTGCCAGTGCTCTGGTTCTGGCACTCGTCAGCATTCATGCGCCCTAACTGTTTCCCTCTTGGGCCTCATCTTCCCCCAACCACACTCCTCATAACTGCTGGAGTAAGTTCTCTGAGCCAGCTCAGATGTTGCTTCTTCTGAGAAACTCCCTCAACACTGCCACCTTCTCCCCAGGCACAGATGGCTGCCTTCTCCTGTGCACTAAAGCCTTGCTGGAGCATCTAAAGTCCTCCTGTAGCTCTTAACATACTCTATTGCCCTCATGCATTTTCTGTTTCTTTCTGTTTTTCTTTTTTTCTACCGTATGGTGAATCCTTTGATTACTGGAGCTATGCCTTTCTCAACAACTCCATAAATATCCACTGAATGAAATTGAATTCATTGAATAAATTTGAATTCTTTACACTTTTCCCTCTTCATTTTGCTATTATTGATTATTATTGATAGGTAGTAGAGTGTAACATTTAAAGTGCACATTCTGAGGTAAGACTGCCTGGGCTCAAATCCCAGCTGTACCCCTAAAGAAACTAAATGAACTTTGCAATCTTCTTCATTTCTCTGTGTCCAGTTTCCTGGTCTAGAAAAGGATATCGTAATAGTATGTTTTTTTAAGATAGTGTGAGGACTAAATGAGTTAGTATGCAAGCACCTGAATTTTAGAACACATCAAACACTTTATAGATGTTGGCTTGATTATTATCATCTTTCCTTTTTCTTTCTTTCTTTCATTTTTGTTTGTTTGTGATCCTATTTTCTCCCCTTACTCCCTATTAGAACAAACAATATGAAACATATTATTTTAGTTTTGTATTTACTAACTTGTAAAGTCCCGGCCACAGAGAAAGTCCTGCTCCGAGAAGCCACACAGACAAATGTCTCTTAAGGTCATGTTGATGTGACATTTTGAGATGGAATAAACGGTTGCATTGTGGCAGTGACCATGCTAGGAATTTGACTGCTACATACCATCTATAGCGTGCAATGAAGAATTAATAAGCCAGTGTCCCACCCAAGGACGGTGGGTCATTTCTAGGCTATTATTTGTGTCAGGACCCAACACGGAATGACTGCAGCCTTCAGAGCAGTTTCTTTGTGCTCATGGTCATCTGATATATGAACTCCTTTCTGAAGCTTGCTCTGAGCTGGTCATAGCTACCAGAAAAAAGAGGACTCCAACCTAGGTTGTGACCAGCTCATGATTTTAACCCTCAAAAGAACAGCTTCCCTATAAGACCACCTGCTATACCTTTCCCCAACATTTTGAAAAGGACAAAAATGGAAAAACTACACCACTGCCCATTGTGCAAATGTCTGATTGCATATGGCCAGCATTTAAAATGGTCTGCCGGTGTGTGTGTATGAATTCACCTTCAGCCCTATGAATGTCTAAGGAAAAGTAGAGGGGGTTGTGTGTGTGTGTCTGACTATCTGTCTGCTGTAGGAGAAAGCCATAAGAGCAGTTCAAAAATATGCTTAGCCTTCTTTATAGAAGTAACCTAACCCAGATTTAAAGGAGGAAGAAATCAAAGGTTTATCTGTATACAAACTATTAATTAGATTTTGGGCAAAGGCTTGTATTTTGCCATTTTAAAAACTGAGTTTTGCCATGGGATAACAATTGGATTTGGTTGCTTAGAGGCCCCAACACGCTGGATTATGTGCCTTAGTGTCTTGTATACAGTAGGCCCTGGGCAACTAAGGGATGAATAAGTGAGGAAATGAAATAATGAATATGATGATGCATGCTATAATATAGAGTTGGCTGGATAAATTTTCTGGAGAAAGATAATTGGAAATGTATCAGTCAAGGGAATTGGAATGAAAGTGAAAAGCTAAGATAAAAAGAAAGCTGGGTTTATAAATTTAGAGATTTTAATTCTGTGGCTATTGGCCCACTGACCCTTGAAAACACTTGCAAGTCTGATTTTGGGTTGCAAATGGTAGAGACAAAGAGTAATTTGCAAATGGAAGTCTGTTAGGAACTTAACATAAACCAGAATACATATTTCTCCTCCACAGCCACACCTTCCAAGGACCAGGTCCTTTATATCCAAAGAAAAACAGAAAACAAGAGAAAATCAAGAAATGAGATTTCTTTACTTATCTATTTCAATATATATATAAAAGTTTAAGCAATAGTAAAACAGTTTTTAAAAAATACCCATCGTTCACTGACCACACATAGAGGCTTGTGTTTGCAAATTAACATTGATACAAGACAGACTCAAAGGTAAGTTAGGGAATGTTTTGTTTTGTTTTCTTAAGAGTTGTTACCAGTCAGGTTTCAACCAGAGAAAGAGAGCCAGTGGGAAATATATTCCAAGGAATTGGTTACATGATTGTGGGGGCTCAAGCAAGGGAAGTGCAAAATCCGTGGGGGAGGGCATCAGGAGGAGCAGGCTGGAACTCCCAGAGATGAGCTGAAGCCGCTGTCCGTGGGCAGAATTTTTTCTTCCTCTGGGAAGCCTCATTTCTGAGCTCAGAGTCTTTCAAAGGATTGATTCAGGCCCACCCAGATTATCTAAGTAATCTTCCTTACTTAAAGCCAAGTGATTATGAACTTTCATCACATCTACAAATTACCTTCTCAGCTGCAGGTAGACTAGTGTTTGATTGAATAACTGGGGACTATAGCCTAACTAAGTTGACATATTAAACTGATCATCATGGCCCACCTCATTTCAACCTGGAATCCATACAAATCCCCTCAAACCATACTTTATCTCCAAATAAAGGAAATAACAAAGTCATACTTCCACCTAATATGATGCAACTCTCCTCCATAGAACTGAAGCATACTAACCCTTTCCACAAAAGAGGATACAAAGTCTTTGGGTGATGTTCAATTTTCTCCTTGATATCCTATAGTTGAAATACTGTGATATAAAGTGAAATATTAATACATCTTATGTTACATGACAAGGGAATAAGAAAGGAAAGGAAACAAAAATATTTGGTTATTGTATATATAACATATAAAAGACATTATTGTACACAATTTTTTCATAACAAAATAAGGAAGAAATACTCATAATTATTACAGTGCTCATATCAGCAACCTGATCATAGCTGGCATTTCTAAGTACCTTATTCCACTACCTATTCCATGATCCCTTTGCTCTCAGCAAGTACCAAAACTTGTCATTGTATTGTGCCTGGTAGAGTGTCCCACAAATTGATTCCTGAAGGGTTAGGGCCCTTGGAAGTCCTGCCTGTATTGGAGTTTTGAAATTTTCTATTGACTTTAGTCACAGGGCATGGTAGCATTAAGAGACTCCCTAAGGGATAGCCTGTATTCCAGACATAATCTTCCTTATATCAGTGTAGTAGCAATCCAATTTCCCTTTGGTAATAAGAATCAATGACACTAGCCAATATAATAATTTCTTTATTTGCCTGTTGATTCAGATGCTTGAGGAGCCCAAAGTGGCTGGGTGACATTCTCTACTTCCAGTCAATAGAGTCACTGATGTGTCTCCTCATGGAAGCACTCCTTTGGGAACTAAGATCTTTTGACCAACAGAGCTTCAGGTCATAGGCATAATAAACAAAAATTTTGCTACACGATTACTAGCAGAAATAGTGTTTGGAGCCATTCCTATTTCCATCTCTTGATTCCTGGATGCATTAATCCTAGCTATGGGAGAAATAACACCATAATAACACCTCTAATTTAGAGTATATACAGACTCCTAGAGGAGGTTTACCCAACCCTGCAAGGTATCCACCTGGTTGACATTGTAACTGTGTCTTTAAGAGGTCATTCCAGAATTATATCAAACCAGTGATTCATTTAAAGGGGCCTGCCAAAGGCTCCAAACAGCAAGTCTATCTGCCAATGACTCTTCAAGCACGATCAGATCTGCTGTATCATATGGTCCAAGTGGTAGAATCGCTTTTACTGCAGCCTGGACCTATTTTGGAATATTCTATTGTTCTGGTCCCCACCCAAAACCAGTGGTTTTTTAGGTCACTAGGTAAATGGGCTGGAGTAGCACACCTGAAAGAGGAATTTGTTGCTTCCCAAACGTAAAAAGGCCCGCTGGGCAATATGCTGCTTTTTGGGTGTAGATAGGTCCAGATGCAACAGTTCATCCATCACCTTAAAAGGGATCTCGACATGCCACACTCCACTGTACTCTTAGAAATTCCTCTGAAGTGGAAGTACTCTGTGGCAGTTTGAGGTTATTTATGAATCTCAAAAAAGAGAGATTATGTTTGTGAATTGGTCTGTTCCTCTGGGTATGATACACTTAGATTGTATTAAATTCAATGGCTTTAAGTTTACTTGATTAACTCAATTTAGGGCTTTTGATTCAACGTCAGTAGGGTGTGACTCAGGGTTCAGTCCCTAACCCCCTTGGTGGACTGAAAAATGGACACTCAGGAGCAGATGTGGCTCAAGCAATTGGGTGCCCGCCTCCCACATGGGAGGTCCCAGGTTTGGTTGTCGGTGCCTCCTAGAGAAGACGAGCCGCAATGAGGCGCAAGCGGAAATGGCTCAAGCAATTGAGCACTCACCTCCCACCTGGGAGACCTCGGGTTCAGTTCCTAGTGTCTCCTGAGGAAGATGAGCAGACAACAAGCAGACCGAAAAAGGAGCCATGTTGGGGGCGAGGGGAGGGTACGAATTAAAAAAAAAAACTTTTTTTACGTTACTTAAAAACAAAAAACAAAACTGGATGCTCACTCAAGAAGACACACGGAAGAGGAGAGAACTTGCTCATATCAGTCCTGCCATGTGAAAGAAAGGAGAAGGCTCAGACAGCTAAAGCCTCAGGAAGAGAGATGAGCCATTTTCCTGATAGTTTGCAGTGAAAGAGAACAGAGCAGCTGAGCAGCTGAGAAGGTCCGGGAGACCAGGCAGAGATCGCCTGCCATCTTGCTTCGACATGTGACAACTGACTTTGGTGAGAAAGTATCTCTTATGGTACCTTGAGTTGGACTCTTTAGGGCCTTGTAACTGTAAGCTTTTACCCAAATAAATACTCTTTATAAAAGCCAACAGATTTCTGGTAATTTGCATCAGCACCCCTTTGGCTGACTAATAGAGTCTCTAATTTTTTGACACCTTCTGACAAGCCAATGTCTTACCAATTAGTCTAGAATAGGCAATGCTTTCTGCTTACCAGGTTCAAGTTGCATGATATCATCAGTGTAGTGGACTAGTGTGATATCTTGTGGGAGGTGACAGAGATCAAGTTTCCTGTGTACTAAGTTATGACATAGAGCTGGAGAGTTGGTGGACTGAAAAATGGGCTCTTGGGAGGTAAGAGAGTGAAAGTGTAATGCTTACCTTGTTAGCCAAAAGCAAACTACTCCGGTAATCTTTACTAACAGATATTTAAAGGAAAACCTGCATACCAGACAATAAAACCTCATCTGGAATAGCAACTGCAGTTAGAGTCACCACTTAATAAAGCTTACAATAATCTATTATCATTCTCCAATCATCTCTATTCTGCACAAGCCAAGTAGACAAGTTGAATTGGGATGCTGTAGAAATCACCACCCCAGCATCTTTCACGTCCTTTGTGGTGGCACTAATCTTTGCAACCTTTCATGAATTCAGTATTGCTTTAATTTTACTATTTTTGTAGGCAAAGGCAGTTCTAATGGCTTCTACCTGGCCTTTCCTACCACTTCCCCGAACTATTCCACAGCTTATTGGACCAATGTCATGACTCTGCCAATTGCTAAGGATGTCTATTCCAGTTAACATTCCAGAACTGGGGAAATAACCACAGAATAGGTCTACATGGACCCCCTGGACCCATCTGGACTAAAGCCACATTCATCACCTGACCTCCATAAGACCCTACTCTGACTGGTGGACCATAGTGACATTTTGGGCCTCCAGAAACTAGTATCAGTTCAGAGCCAGTGTCCAGTAATCCCCCAAAAGGGGATTTTTTAATTTTCTCCAGTGCACAGTCATACTGTTAAAGGAGATAAGTACCTTTTGGGAAAGCTGGGAGTAAGGTTAACAGTATAAATTTTTGGTAGTGTATCAGAGTCCTTTCCTCAAGGGACTCTGCCTTCTTTCCTTAAAGTGGTTCTGGATCTATAAACTGTCTCATGTCTGGAGATTTATTGAGAAGCCATGATTCTCTGTTTTGGTGATTCAAGTTAGATTTCTGTTCCTAGACTTAGAACTCTCAGAAGTCTATACAGATCAAGGAAGAATAGTGTGGACTGCCCATCCTTTTCTCTTCTAGGGACACCATGATTGAATAGCCAATCACATAGGTCTCTATATGAGGCCAAAGGGTCTCAGCCCTTGGAGCCTGCTGGGAATTAAGTCTGGTTATAGTACTAGAAGCAAAATGGGGTGGCAGGGGTAGATCCCGAGGAAAATCAGCAGTGCGTGGCAAGGCAGCTACCTTAGGGAAAGGTATTATTAGGTTCTTCATCAAAGTAGGGCTAAACTCCCCAGGTATGGGTGAAGGGACTGTTCCTACTAGCAAAGAGGACTCAGCAGAATTTAGGGGTTCAATGTCCTCAACTTCTTTAGGATCTGTTCATATGTTCCCGTTACACTTTCTAGAATCTTATTTTCCTTCTCAACCAATGTTCTCACTTTAACAGAAGACACCATGAAAATTCAGGGATTCGGCTTGTGTTGTAATCCAGCCACTTGCAGGAAGACAATCTGGATTTGGTTTTCAGACATCTCAGCCCTTCAACTACAGGAGATAAGGGTTTCTTTCAGGGAAGATATAGAGGATTTCATTCAGGTCATTTGTGTGGAGCTTTATCTGGGAATTCGAAGCCCCAAGTTCATCATTTTGTTTCCCCACTTCTTACAGTGCGGTTAGTTTGACTGAAATGTTCTAAGGTATCAAATACACGGTCACTCCGAACCATGCCTTCTATAGATATTTGATTAGTAATATCCAGTGGTGATATTTTATGTATCTTTATTGCCATATCATGCCATGGAGTACAGAACCCCATTTGCCACTGGAAATGGATTCATTAGTGCCTTTAAATATAGCCACATTAGAGAATCAATTCCAGAAAACCTAGAACCAACTCAGAACAGAAGTATGGTGCCAGCACCCCAGTGCATCACCCACACTGTCTTCATGTCACATCATCATCACAGTATACCAGCTTCACCATCACAATGCCATCAACATTATTAGATTAATTTGAAAGCATATTAGATTATGGCTGTTTTTACCCAAAACAGCACAATTCTGGAGGAAAACTAAAACCAAATTCAAATTTATCTAGATTATCACCATTCCCACACTAGTCTTATCCTTACTATTAATCCTGCCATCCTCTACTAAACCACCAGAGGCTCTCAATTTTTCAAACATATAGTATCTCACTTAATCCTTGCTACAATATTCCAATACTTATTATTACTCCCATTTAATATATGAGAAAAATGTGGCTTACATAGCGATAAGTTACAGGCTCAATATTGGAATTAATGCCTGTCTGTTTCTAAATCCTGTGCTTCTTAATTTACATATTGCTATTAAATTTGGAAACACATATTGTTATCAAGAGCTTTTGACCAATAAATAGCTTTTATATCTTTGTAGACTATTGGGACAAAGGTGGAAAATTAATACATTAAGTAAACTCATCTGTATTGCTAAATTATGTGAGATCAAACCAGAAATACTTGTTCTAGTGTATGAAAATTTTAAGTTGTTTCCCAAATATTAGAATAGTTGGATGACATGGTCCCTTCTTTTTCCTTTGTTTGATTTGCTTTGGCACAGGACACAGTACCACAAAATAAATGTATCGTGATAAAGAAAATTTATTTCTCTCAACATGCATATATTAATACAGTATGTGCAAATAAGTGGCTTAGACTCCACTGATAATTCCAAGAGAATTGTATCACCCAGCATGTGATGATGATCTAGGAGGAAAATGGCAAATGATGGCATTTTAAATTTAACCTTTAGTAGGAAAATAATAGACAGAAAAATTAAACTAGACAGCTCACCATAGAAAAAGAATTTAAAATGAGGGTAAGAAAAGTGCAATGAAATAATATGGAAAATAGCTATAAACCTTTGAAATGACTAATAATAAATAAATGTTATCTGAATTGAACTGACAGATTTTAATAGGCCATATGTAATTTATTTGTGTCCTGATGAAGCCATAATTGTCTCGCAAGCCCATATCCAAAATTGTTTTCTTCATGATGAAGATAAAGTATCACACATACCAAAAATCATTTGAAAGATAACATAATTTAATCCAAAAAGATAGTGAAGGCTTGTGTCCCTTTTGGGTAGCTTGTATTCTATTGCATAACATGGTTTACAAGAAAAAGTTGGCGGTGGTAGAGCAGCTTATTCCATAAGCAGCCAATATATTTGCTAAAAGTTAGTTCTTTTGGCCCTAATCACATTGCAATCTCTTGGGTCAATTTCAATAACAATAATTGCAACAATTAATAATACTCAACTGATAAAAGAAAACTGCACAGTGGTGTTCTATAGAAACTTTATGGGGTAAGTGTCCTCTATTTTGATGATTTTTTCCAGGCAAAATAGTTAATTCTCATGATGTGCTGCTTAAACAGTTCATGGGTGGTATTTGAAGACTCTGTTCAAAAGTGGATAATATCTAAGTTTCAAACACAAATCTTTTTTTTTTTTCCCATTGCCTGTCAGGAAGTTCCATTTCTTCATCCTGGCAATCAAAATCTTCCATGATCTGGCTTCAACCCATCTTTCTTTTTTCTCCTTTTTAAAAATAACTTTATCTCAAATTAAAACAACAACAACAACAACAACAAAAAAAAAAAAAACCAAAAAAAAAAAAAAAAAAAAAAAACAGCAAAAGACAGCTCAACAAGTTATAGAAGCAATACTCCCAAAAACTTCTGTCCAGGCACTTCTATCTCATCTAATTCCAACTCAGTTGTTCCTTTAGTGTTCAGAAAAATACACAAATAAACACAGATTAGTTAAATGGCATAGTCATGGACTCCTTATTAATGAAAAAAAAATGAAGAGGAAAATATGCTTAATCACATTCATATCTCAGAAAACCAGACCCCATATTCTTTTTTTGACCTTTAGCATTAATATAGTACCAACTTTGCTTTTGCTACAAAAACATTTCAATGTTGTTGTTAATTTTAGTCTATAAATTACATTATTTATATTTTCCCATGTATCACCATATTCATAAATATTTTTAAATGCAAAGATGAGGGAAAATTATAAAATATGACAGGACCAGTTAATTTCTAAAATATGCCCCACAAAGGAATGTGTCCATTTTGCAACTACCTGAGATGTTAATCAATTATCTAAACTCCTGTTACAACTCATGACGTCTCCAAAATGTTTTGTGCTATTTTATTTTCATAAATTACACTTTGGTCCTTTATTCTTAGAATTCTATGCACCAAATAGTCTATGAATTCTGGAACCTTTAATATATTCCAAGGTAAATAGCCCTTTTCTTGGGAGGATGTTAGTGCGTTGATAAAAAGTAATATAATTTTTTTCATTAAACAAGTCAAGATATTTTTAAAGATGCTAAAACTTCAAAGATGAATCAGACATAGATCCTGCCCTCAAGGAGCTTACCATATTGTAGAAAAGACAGATGTGTAAATAAATAGAGTATAGCATGATCTGTGCTGTTACAGAAACTTGTGCAAGGTTCAGAGATTAACAAAAGAATGATAAACTGCTTGGAAGGAGATGGGGATGAAGAATTCTCAGTGGAGGTATTCCTTGACTTAAAGGATGTATGTGTTCCCCAGACAGATGAGAGAGGAAGTCGCTTCTGCTCTTTCTCTTCATCATCATCACGATTGATTATTAACACGATCAACACCATCATCATCATCATTTCACAGCATCATCCCACTACAGCATCATCACACTTTCATTCCCCTTGTAAAGGTTTTAGTCACTAAGGAGCATTGTCTAATGAGTGCTTTCTAGTTAATCACAGGAAACAATGCAAGTATTTCTGTAAAAGTTGTGTCTCTAGCAATGGAATGTCAGGGGATGCATTAAGAGATGAATGATGCTATAACCACTCAGTGTCCTATGGATAATCACCAGGCAAGCCAGGAACATAACCCAAAAACCCAAGTCTAGTAGCTGTTCCAGAAGATTTTACCTGAAAGAGGTGGAACTTTTGGAGGAGATGCCAATGGAGAGATTCATAGAACTCTCAGGTAAATTCCTGGTTTTCAGTTGTGAGATGGAAGAACTTTAGTTTTGAATCTAGTTAACTGAGAAAACATTGGTTTGGAATGGAAATAAATAACATGGAAATTTGAATATGCAGTGATAGAATGCTCTGTATCCACCTCAAATCATGGTTGATGAGACCATTATCATCAAGACCATCATCATCATCATCATCATCATTTCACAGCACCTTCACACAACACTGTCATCACGTTATATCGACACCATCCAGAGTAGATGGGAACAGACTTGAATTGTGCCTCCTCTCACAATGCAATCAATTCTTTGAATGGCTATGGAGGAGGACACAAGAGTGAAGTTCTGGACAACTACGGAGTAGGACTAGGTCCCAAATTGCTGCCTCCATGAAGTCTCAAGTTAGGTACAAACCTCCATCCCTCCTTCCATCCTTCCTCCCCTTCATTCCTTCCTCCTTCCATCCTTCCACTCTTCCTCTCTTTCTCCCCTTCATTTTGACTAGCAGCTTTTAAAAACTATTCAGTTTCCCTTTCTTTCTTTTCCTTTCATTTTTAGTTTTTGTTTGTTTGATTGTTTTTTTGTTTGTTTGTTTTTGTTTGTTTTATTGTGCTAAGACAAAGAAACAAGATATAAAAGAGCATTACTGTAATTTTGGTGTCAATTTAACCACAGTAATTGATCTGATGAAAAATATTAGATTCACAACTAAAGTTGGAGGGGCCATTAATAATCCTATAGTACAATTTCCACATTTTACAAATTAAGCAACTCGCTTCCAAAGAGAAAGTGACCTTTCCCAGTCTTTCTGTAGTCTTCTGAATTCTGTATATGTGCTGATTTTCTTCCCTTTACTTTGGACTATTCAATAGAATCAAAGAAGCTGAATCTTCCTCCAGCTGGAATGAATTGCTCTTTCTTGCTGAATTCATATAGAGTTCACCTATATTTATGAAAACCTTTACTTTATTATGCTTTAGAGTCTAGTTAGTTGTTTATAAGTCTACCCTTCTCTGCTAGCTGATTCAAGGACTTGTTTCTATATTGTCCAAAATTGAATATAGTTTATGCATTGCATGTCATTCAGCAATGTTTCTAGTGTCTATTTCTGTGCTAGGCATTTAAATAAATGAATTACAACTTTTGTGAGAAGTGAAAATATCTTCAAAATAAAGAGAATGCCCAGAGGAGGGGGAGTAATTGTTTTTGGGTTGGGATACCCTGAGGAAGATTTGCTGGTGATATCTAAATTGGATTTCACCATATGACACTAGAAAATGTTGGTATAGAGGGAGAGGGGTGGGTAAGCTACGATAGCACAGGATGGACAAAGGCCAAGGAAAACCATGTATGTGACAAAATACAAGCAGTTCAGTGTTGTGCGAGCATACATTTCATGGGAAGGAGAATGGTGGAAGATGCATATGTTTATTAGGTTGCTATACTGCAACAAAAATAAAGCACCCAAACTGACCAAACAGGGATTCATTTTCTCATATAGAGTCTGGAAAGTTTGATTCCAGACATCAACTATGTCAGGGCCATTGTCTCTGCAATCCTAATGCCATTTTCTTTACGGTCATAGGCAGGCTGCTGTAGGTCTGGTATCTTGTCTTTGTTCAAGACAGGAAGAAGGAAAAAGAGGGAAAAGTGGGAAGTATTAGCATATCTATTTCCTTTCCCTAAGAGCAGCAACTTTCCCAGAAGTCTCTTCACTGATTCTGCTGACAACTCTTTCTTTGGCTAGAAGGGTGTCACATGGCCACCCCTAAGCCAATGGGAGATTGGGAAAGTGATGGTTTAGTATTTCAGGGTCTACTGTGAAGACAGTGAGGAAGACGGACAGCTGGGAATGACTACTGGATTAACCATTAACTACATCTGCCATAATGGACTTTGACACTGAAAAGTCTTTATATCATGACGATGTGTTTTATGCAAGATAAGGAGCTTACGTTTTACCTTGTATGGAATAAGCGCTCAGTTTTGAATAATGTGATTAAACTTGTGTATTAGTATAAACAACTGCTTAATGATTCAACAGCAGAGGCACACTCAGCCCTTCCTTATAGATGTGAAAGTAGTTTGAAAGAAAAATAATATTAACAAACCATTGTCCAAACATTGGCTTTTCCAGCTCTTGGCAATGATACCATATTTGAGTGTGAAGGATGTAATCACACTCACATACACTCACAGACACATACACACAACATATACACACCTCCCATGCAGATAATATAAATAGATCCACAGATTAATTTTGTTCAGCATTGGTAACTGGATCCACCATGCTACTCAAGCATTTATAAATAATGACTTTGATTAATTTCCAGATGGGAAAAAAAAAAAAAAACACATTTTCTGGTGGATGGCTCCATTTTATTTCAATTCATTTGGAAGAAGCCTTTGATCATTATGCACTTATAAATGAACACTAAGTTCTCAGTTCTCTGGCTCTTGATAGCATAAGCCAATCATTGTCTTGTTCTATAATTGTGCTTCTGATTAAATAGGAGTACCCATAATAGTCATATAAGAGCATCCTGAAATGAGTAGTTTTTCTTTATCCCATGACCACTGAGGAAATTGGTAAGAAAAGGAGTCTGGTGTAAAAGCTTGAAGAAGGACTTTCCCCTAGAGCATTCCATCTTTTATAGCCATTTCCCAGACTCAATCTTGGAAGTAAAAATACTCATTCCATTTACTGAAATCTGGAAAACCACAGATGAGTTTAAATAGAAGAACAGAAGAACACTATACTTATTAATTAGGTGCATAGGAACAGAATGAGAAAGAAAAAGGATGAACATAATTGCCTCAATCTCAAATGAGAGAAATAGAGGTGAAGAGTCTTTTGGAAACTCAGGAAAATGTCAAAAAGGGAAAATGGATGAAACGTAGCTGGGTAAAGTGGTTGTTAACATCCCAACAGGTGGTCCCTGGCATTAGCACTGGCGCGGGAGGACCCGAGGTCCCCACTGGCTCTCTGCACCAAGGGCAGGAGCAGAATGTGAAGCAGGCTGCCAGACTGCACACTGGGTCAAGAGGGAGCTGGACTGAGCTTTGGAAACAAAGAGAAATTGCACAGCTGCTCCCAAGATTTTTAAGCTGAAGATGAGGAGTCACTGTGTAAATGAACTGGCATTTCCTGGGCAGGTCTGCACTGAGTCTGTTTTCTCCAAATCCTGGGTGTTTTGCTATTTTTGTCTGCATTCTCACTTCTAATAAACCTGGTAGTGACCACCTCCTACCTCCAGCAGCCAGTGAGACCCAATCTTGGAATTACTGAAATGTCCACTGTACCTCTTCACCCTTTTTCTTCCCACTTGGCCATGGCCAGTCCTTGTAGAATCAGGATTCTGGATTCCACTCTACAAATGGAGAGAGGAAAGAAAGCTTACCTTTACTTTATTGATAGCCTATTAAGTCATAGATGATAGAGAGATAGACAAATGACAAATAGATCATTTTATTCTCAAAATAACAGTAACAGTATGAGGAAGATGTTATTACCATGATCGTCTGAATTTTAGCAATGATGAAATGGGGGTGCAGAGAGCTAAGTAGCCTAACCAAAGCCAGTGGTGAATAAAGAAACACAGGAGTAGACACTGCTCCTAGGAGCCAAGCCCTGTGCCAGTGAGGCCTGGCTGAGAATTAGCCATGATTTATAACACCATGGTCAGGAAGGACTTGGTTATGGAGTTCCCATGACTTGAGTGAGTATGTGGGACTTCAGTAAACTAACAATATTTATTGGGCCCACTTTGTATGTTTGACATGAAATTGAGTAGGAAAAATTAAAAGTAAAAATAGCACAGAGCTCCTTCCACCTGGTAGTTTAAGTCTACACAATGTATAAATATATTTGAATAATGAAAGACCAAAGAAAAACTGTTAATTACTTATGTTAATAATAAAGGACAGCCTGTGTCCCTAGCTGCTGAGGAAGGAAGGTTCTGGTAAGGCTATCCCACCTCTCACTTACGCTCTGTGTATCTGACAATCTCACCTTGTCTATGGCTCTTTTTTCCCACCTGGTATTCTCGCATCACTAGATACTTCTTTGACACATCTGTCAAAGTTTGGATCTTCCATGAAGTCTTTCCCAACTACCTCAGCCTAAATTCATCTTTCCCTTTCAGAATTCCCTGTCATAGTCATTTTGTGTACTCTTTTGTGTTCTCTTTTCTGATTTACAACTTGATTTGGACTGCAACTCCTGTTCTGTGATAGGCAAAAGTCATTAACCTTGTTAACATGAAACTGTAGAAATGCTAGTGTCAGAGTTATGGATAGGCAGCTGTGAGATAGAATGAGACAGGGTTTCCTGAGGTTTCTTCTACTGCTTTTGAAATCCTGGACAATTCTTGTCTTGGTCCCCAGACTGGGGATCTAGGGAAAATCCCTTAGGCTTATATGCCCTGGTGTAACTCTGTCTGCTGTAACATCTACAGTCATTTCTCCTGTATGCTAGGGAAACCAGTTCTGTAATGAGACTCTATTCTTCTTTGTTCATCATGGACAGTGGGGAGGGATTCACCATCTGCCTATACTGCAGGAACCTTGTTCTTCATGGACAGTGGGGAGGGATTCACCATCTGCTCGTACTGCAAGAGCCGCTGTGAGATACTTTTTCTCCTTGGTCATCATCCTGTAGGATCTACTGAAGAAGATGGTATCCCTCCTGAGAATGATGCTCAAATGGCTCCAATTGCATATTTGAATGAAATTGTAGCCTTTATAGAAGGAAGACTGTAAATTTCCTTAATATTGAGGCTGTGTTGCTGCCACCCATTTTTGATGTGAACATGTAGACATAAGAAGAACATTTGGCTCTTCTTAATTAAGGCCCTGTGACCTATTAATTAAGTCCCTGTGTCCTGAGAAGATTTGCATTTTCACAAAGAGGGATCCTACACTGGCCCACCTGTCATGACAAGTGGGCCCCAGCAGCAGTTGGCATCTTGGTTTACAGGAGCCAATCATTTGGCTTGTCCCTAAAATTGTCTCATGGATAGAGAATGAATCTGAACTTAAGGGATTGGCAGCAGTCTTGAGTTCTCTTTGGTGATCAGTTAAGATATTTATGGGGGTCTGTAGCCGTTGGCCAATATGATGTAATTTTGAATTCCAAAAATATAATTGGATCATGCTTGTAAACTGGTCTGCTAATCTGGGCATGATTAGTTATGATTAGGGCATTAACTGGGCCATGTCATTAGGGCGTTGAGCCCCACCCCTTGGTGGGTGGGGAAATGGAATATAAAAGGCAAGGCAAAGGACAGATGGAGCAGTTTTTGATGTTGGAGTTTTGATGTTGGAGAGAAGGCCCCAGGAGAAGAGAGGTGAGCCGTTTGCCTGATAGTCTACAGCTGACCTTTCTGGAGGAACCAGAGGAGCTAAGCCCGGAGAGAAACGCAGCCCTGGGAAGAGAGGAACCCAGAAGCCTGAACCCTGGCAAACGCCGGCAGCTGTCTTGCTCCAACATGTGGCAATGGACTTTGGTGAGAGAAGAAACCTATGCTTTATGGCCTGGTAACTGTGGACTTCTACCCCAAATAAATACCCTTTATAAAGACCAACCCATTTTTGGTATTTCACATTAGCACCCCTTTGGCTGACTAAAACAGGGTCTGAGAAACTTCAGGGGTTAGAACTATCCCTATTTTAAATCAACATTGAGTATTTTACAGAACATATATTGAACCATCTCCTAGTACTTCACCACTTTGGAAAATATTTTTGACCGGAAATAGAACTAGGACCATAATGAATTTCCAGGGTTATCTATCTTTTCCTTTAGGCATGTCTTTCTAGATCATTTCTAAAATCATCTTGGAAGCTTTGACTGCCAGATTTGGACATTCATCCATTAATTCATTCTGCAAATATTTATGATGCATCTCATGTCTCATACATGCACAATATTACAGGGTCCTGATGATATAATAATGAGTGTGACAACGTTCATCCTAGGGGACTTTTTCAAAATGACTAAATTCAAACTGCTTTCCAATCCCAAATTTGTCAATAACAATATATTTAACTTTCAACGAATTACCTAACCTGGGCCTCAGTTTCTGTACTTGAAGAGAGAAATTGTTTTGGATCAGATGGATTCTTTCAGCTTTAAAATTCTATGATTTTGTACTACTTTCATCTTTCCCCCATTTCAGAAGAAAAACATAAATACAAACCAAAGCAAATCAAAACTTTGTTGCCAAATGCATTTAAGAAGATTGGAAAGGAACTTGACTCAATCCAAAGTAAAAATTCAGAGAATTCATGTAAAAAAGTGTTCAATCCCTGTTAAAAAATGAACAGCAATCAAACTTTCTAAAGCTAATGAAGACGGAATGGATGCATGAATCAATGGCAAGCACCTATCTGTGTGTTGAACACGTAATAGGTCTAAAGCTTCCAGGACCTTTCCCAAAGCTGTTCCACAGATGGGACTCCCATACAAGAGTGGTATGTTGTTGGTTTTACGAAAAGTAGAGAGGGATAAAAATTAAAAATATTATGAAAAACTATTTTCAGTGTTAGAAATTAAGGTAAAAAGAGAAAGTATGTGCTTTTCCACTTTACTTCTAAGGGAGCTTTCTGTAATCCTGGAAAATTGCAGTCTTGCTCATTTTCTGAATAAGCATTTCTTCTATACCAGGGCTTCTTAATGTTTTTTATTCCACAGACCCCTTTGTCAGTCAGGTGAAAAACACGGACCCCTTCTCAGAATGTAGTGGCAGATAGTTTTATGACACTCGACATCAGAGGTCAGAAAAAATAAAGATAATAAGTTGATTTTTTTTTTTTCAATTCAAGCTCACAGACCCACTGAAACCTTTTCACACACCCCTTGGAGGTCCATGGACCCCTGGTTAAGAACCCCTGTTCTATATTGTTTTCTCTTACACACTCCACCACTTGCCCTCAGGCCAAATGGCTCTTTAGGCACAATTGCCACTTATCCCAAAGCAAGTTCTCTGTGAATTGGAGGGCCAGGTTTGGTCTGGAGGTGCCTCAAACTGATAAATGTTCATTCTATTCTTCTTGTCCTACATGCCAGAAATATAAGAATATTATGGCAAATTACTTTTTTTATATGTGTCCTTCAGTTCATGCTGGGAGATGCTTATCTTTGCAAAGTGTAGGACTCAAGCCAAGCACAAACGGGTAAATTTCCCATAACATCAGAGAGGATTTATGGGAGCCAGACGGTATGTATCACAAGTGGAACAAAATAAACCCTCCGCGTGCTCCATGTGTATCTACCTCAAATACCACAGCAGGGGATTTTGTATTATCAGATATGACACAGGTGCATTTTCCAGACAAAGCTGTCTCATTTAGTTGGGAAAAGACAATATATATTTTTAAATAATAAATTCTATTTTAGAGCAGTTATAAGTATGCAGAGAAATTGCAAGTGTTCTGAGATTCCATCTGTATTGTGCACCTCCTCCCCAACCACACACAGACCTCTCCTATTCATGTTTGCCTTAGTGCCATACATTCATTATGATTGAAGAATCAATATTAATACATTTATAGTAACTAAATTTTAATAACGAATATTTTTATTTCTTTTTCTACCTTTATTTCCTCAGTCCTTTTCTGTTGCTTAAGCAGACAGCTGCTCAGTGGCTGTCTCTGTGGCAAAGGGTAAGACAGAACTACTTCTTGGCTTGTATTTCTAAAAGCCCAAGCCTGTTCAAAAACTCACAGGGCTGGCAGAGGAGGGATCATGGAGGAGAGAGCTGGAGTAGAAGGGCTAGACGTTAGGGACAGGTAGGGAGTGGGGCTGCAGCATGGCTTATCAGTCCCAGCCAGGTACCTTGCCTCAAGAATGGTGCAGCACCTCAGCCTGCCATGTTCATGTGTGTCCTGCTAGTCTGTGATCAGAAGTAAGTGAAACCATTAAAGGCT
Source organism: Tolypeutes matacus (assembly GCA_026826555.1). NCBI lineage: Eukaryota > Metazoa > Chordata > Mammalia > Cingulata > Chlamyphoridae > Tolypeutes > Tolypeutes matacus. Next base: position 1,957,510 of record JAKSZT010000072.1, on the reverse strand, counting down.
TCCTGAAGGAATTTTTATACAATTTTATATTGAGAGGAAGTAAATTTTATATTCAGAGAAGCTAGTATGCACAAAGGCATGGAAGTGAGAGCAAGGAAACGATGTTGAAAATAGCAAAGTCTCTCCAAACTCACTGGGGCCAGCTGGAGAGGAGACAGATTGAAGGATGCTGAATGAAGAGATTGGCATGAAAGGGAGGAGCTAGTCCTTAATCAGATTGAAAAGACCAGAATAACTCCAGTGGTAGAGCAGGGGCTGAGGTCATGAAACTCCTCCTGTCCAAGAGTGCACCTGCTGCATTTGGACAGGGTAAGGGGAGGAGGCGGGAGGTGTGCCGGGGAAGAGATAACCATGGTGATTCAGGTGCATGGAGAGGAGGGCTGCGTCGTGGCAAGCAGAGTGGGGTTTTACAGGCGGCATTACCACTCCCCAATGATGATGGACTGGGGGTGTTGACAAAAAAGAAAACAAACTTAAATGACTCAACAACCAGGGGTCTAGTGCCTAAGTTAATCTTGGTGCCACTGAAACAGGATATTTGTATAAGGTGGGGAGGGAGAGGGAGTGAGAGGAGGTGGAGGCGAGGGGAATCTAGAAAGAAAGATGAACATCCTCGTTCCTGATTAATCTATATACAAGAAAAGTATATTGGTATTTTTAGAATCAGAATATTCAACAGCTTATTAATACTTTAAACCTTATGTTACTGATGAGGAGCCTGAGACCAGAGAGAATATGCCAAGACTGTTCAGCAGGACGTCGGGAGAATGGGCAGAAGGACTGGCATTGCTTAGGCCTTTTTCTAGACTATTTGCTCTGAAATATTCACTGATCACTTTCTCTCTGCCAGGCAATGTTCTTGGGCCAGGGACACAGAGTGAACTAGTCCCAACTCTGATGAAGCTCACATTGTAGTTGGAAGAGACAGACAATAAACAATAATCAAAATATTAAATGCCAGACTATGGTGGTTTGGAGCTGTATATACTCCAGAAAAACATGTTCTTAAACGTAACCCCTTCCTGTGGGTGTGACCCATTGTAAGCGCGACCTTTTGATGAGGTCACTTCAGTTAAGGCGTGGCCCCCCTCAATCAGGATGGTCTCGATCCTATTACTGGAGTCTTTGATAAGCAGAATGAAATTCGGACAGAGAGAAAGACACAGAGAGAGCAGCCAGAAGCTGAAACCAACGGAAATCAGAGGAGAAGGGAGAAGCTAGAAAGGCTGCCATGCACATCACCATGTGACAAGCTAAGGACCAAGCGTCGCCAGCAGCCAGTCTCAGGAGGCTGCAGCCTATGGGGAGAAAGCATCACTGCAAAACCGCGAGCTACTCAGTTCCCACTGTTTAAGCCCATGGCATGGTATTTGCTTGAGCAGCCAAACTAAACACAGGTGGCAATGAGCGCTGTGGCAAATGTTGTGGGGCACGAGGATGATGCATGACCAGATGGGGTCGTCAGGGAAAGCCATTCTCATCAGGTGGCATTTGAAAGAAACGAAAATGAATGGAGAGGAACATAAGAACAAAGGGTAGAGCAAATATAGAGGCCTGAGTGGGAATTGCTTGGTGTGCCTGGGGAGAAGATGGGGACTGGGGGAGCTGCGACTGGCAAGGGGGAGAGTGGAAATGAGGTAAGAAGTTTGGTGTAGACACATACCATGGGAAGCTTGCAGGCCATGGACTTTTGCTTCTGTTGTGAGAAAAAAAAAGCCATTAAAAGGTTTAAAGTTGAGATGACACCATAGCTCGCTTTACATTTGTTGTGTGGGAAAAGATTTTAAAGGTGCTTGGGTGAGGCAGGCACCAATGAGGAGGCCCCTGCGATACTCTGAGTGAGAAATGATTGTGGCTTGGTCTAGGTGATGTGCATGAAAGAACGGTGAGGACTGGGACAGAGTTCAAAGGTAGCATCAACAGAATTTGCTGATGAACTAGACGGGAGACAGAGACCAAATAGAGAAAAGTATTTCAAGATAGAGTTGGGAACCATATCAGATATGAGAGCTCGAGTAATCCAAAGATGATCAAATGACCATTTGATTTGGAATATGGAGGTCATTGGTGACCAGGGAAACACAATTTTTGTGAAATGGTTGGGACCAAAGCCTGTTTAGAGTGGCCTCAAGAGAGAATGTGAAGAGAGGAAGGGGAAGGGGTGAGTGTGAATAACTCCTCTGAGAAATTTTGCAATGAAGGGGAGGTGAGCGATGGAGCAACAACTGGGGAGGGATATGAGGTTGAGGGAGGGCCTTTTTGTCTTTTTTTTTTCACACAGAGTATAGCACATTTGTTGCTAATGTGAGTGATTCAATAGGAAGGGAGTAATTAATGATACAGGAGCCAGGAACAGCTGTGGGCCAAAGGCTGGGTGCCAGGGCAAGATGATCATTGCATCGGGAAGCACAGAACCTGAGGGGAAGCCAGGGTGGGCAGGAGGTGTGGGGGTCTGGGGATGGGCGGTTACTTATGCTGTAGATTGAGTTATGCACCCCCTCAAAAGGCACGTTCTTAATCTCAATCTGCAGTCCTGTGGGTGGGAATTTGTGTGTAAATGGGACTTTGGGAAGGTGATATTATGAGTCAATTGTGGCCAGCTGAATCAGGTGGAACTTAAGCCATTACTGGCCTTAAAAAAGAGAAGAAACGGGAAGCCAGGAGTTAGAGAAGGCTGTAGGGAGGAGCAGCGGCTAGAAGTCGGTGGAAACCGGAAGAGTGGACGCAAGGAGAGAGGGGTCACCTCTAGACGGGAGGCAGGAGACACAGGTCAAGAAACTCCAAGAGCTGTAGGGAGCCAGCACCAGAACTCTACAGACTCTGGGGAGAAGACATCGCCTTGCCAACAACTAGATTTTGAACTTCTAGCCTCCAAAACAGTGAGTCAATACATTTGTGTTATTGAACTAACCCATCGTGTGGTATTTGCCATAGCAGCCTGGAAAACTAAGACAACTTCCAACAGTCCTGGCAGCTGCTGTTACATTTTCTGAGGGAAATAAGCAAGGTCATCAACTGAAGGAGGGCAGGAAAGAGAGCCGCTGAAGTTTGAGGAGGGAGAAGAGGTTGTGAAAGATCCTCTATCAGAGGTGGGCAGTCCCCCATTGTTCTGACACCTTTTAATGTCCTGTCAGTAAGAAACATCAGACTAGACAGGGATGGCAACATTACAAGCAGTCTTTCATTCTGCAAAACAAACTACATATGTATATACAATATATCCTTTTGAATACTTGCAATTATACAGTGTATATACATAAATATAAAATGTGTTTTTATTAAATATACTGTTTAATTTGAAAAAAATATTTCAACTCAGGAATAATATAACCATCCCAAAACTAATTAGCTTTTTGGCTTTGCATTATGCCTTTATTCTAGGTTTTTATTTTACTTATTTTTTTTTTTCACTTTCACCCAGAGAGCTTTGAAAGTTGCATTATCTATCTGAACCAGTGGTTCACTGGAGAATCACTTGGAGGGCTTGTTAAAATATGGGTTACTGGCTTGCACCCCCCAGAAATTCTGATTTAGCAGGTCTGGGGAGGGGCCTGAGAATCTGCATCTCTAGCAAGTTCTCAGGTGTTGCTGCTCCTGGGCTTCAGACGGCACTTTGTGAGCCAGCAACCTAGAGTCACGGGAAATTGTGGGTCTTCTTGAGTGAAAAGAGAAAAAGTGGCCAAAAGGGAGAGAAAGGAGAGCTCCTGCCATTACCTGCACAGGGACCCAGATTCTGAATGGCCTCCGATCTTCACGTCTTGCTTTAGTCTCCAGCCAGGGCCCTCCCCATTCCCCCTGAAAGAAGAGTTAGACTAGACCCTAGAACCAAGACAGGGCTTCATTCTCTGAGAAACTACTAACCTCTAGTTGATGACAAGGGCCTTTTCTCTTGCTAGTTCCGAGGTAGTTTCTAGCATTTATGAATGTACAGCCTGAAATAGAAAATGCTGCACCGACAG